>JAQJVL010007086.1:0-25604 GCA_035578905.1 Stictocephala bisonia | reverse complement strand
GTAAGCAAGGATAAGCCTTGGGGAATTGGAAATCGTCTTTCAGACGCTCTAAAACCTGTTATCCATCTTCAAAGCTTTTCAGGAAATAAGTTTACTCACGTTTCATGTGAAAATGTTTCTTGTATTTGTGAGAGGAAATAAAAAATTAAGATGAAGTAAACAGAAACTCTAAAGGTGGAACTACATCATAAGATAGTTGTCATATATTGATAACTCCCGAAAATAAAATAAATTCATTTGACCTTTTATTAAATGTTTAAGTCCGCCGATTAATGACCTTGCCGTTAATTGTGTTTAACATAAGCAACATGATGGAAGTGAATTATTATGAAAGTTTATACCAAATATGATTATTCTCTATTTGGGCTAGTATTCAGCCTGTTTAATTACAGTATTAAAGTATCCTTAGGGAACTGCAAGGTCATTTGTTGGTGCGACTTCAGTTCTGGGTCCTTGTGTTGATAAGCTACATTAGTATCATCAGAACTAATAAACTTTCTGGACTTGAAATATGAAATAATAATGAAATAATGAAATATGAAATGATGATTTATTCTTTGAAATAATACATGATTATAGACAAAAAATTGCAATTCTCGTAATTAATCAACCACAGTTTTCCAGTAGTTGTGGTTGATGAGTCCAGTCCATTTACATAATTAATAGATAAAAATGGCTCACTGTGGCATCTGCTTAAATAGTAATAAAGATATATTTACATATATACAGGAGTAATACGACAAATGTAGACTAAAACATTTTTATATTTGAGACAAATACCCAAATATATCAAATATAATACACACAAATTATGTTATATGTACTTAGAATAATATAGACAGAATTAAACAAAACATCGAACAACCAAACAAAAAAAAACTATCAACCATCATAACTTTAAACAAAAATCAACAGGAAAAACATCAAATGAAAATATAAATACCTATTTAACACAGTATTTACATCAATATATAATCAGTTGAAATAGGTTAAATAATGAAAATTATATATGCCACCGAATACTATCATTTATATTTCGAAAATACAAAAAAGGAGCAAAATCAGCTCATGCGAGATATTCCTCCAAAAAAGAAGTGTCATGTAAAGTAAACAACCAATATTTTACCCTTTTGCAAAAGGCTTTTAAATTTGGACTTTCTTTAATTTTTGAATTTAGTTGATTAAAATAATTTGGTCCAAGATATAGATAAGAGTGCCTGAAGAAAAATTTATTAACTTTCGGTTTTATGAATAGTCTTTGAATGTTGCTTCTAAGTTCAGGACGCACCCTGGTTGAACCTCCATTTCCACTCCTTATATAAAATTGCTTTAGTGTTTTGAAAATAAACAAATGTTGTAAAGGCATTACACCCGTTTGACAATATAAAGGAAAAGAATGCTCTTGTCTATTTTTCTTAAGAATTAATTTAATAAATTTATTTTGAGATTTTCTTAAATTATTGATGAGATATTTATAAGTTCCTCCCCAGCATAAAATCCCGTACTGCAATCTAGACTGAATTAAGGCATAATATAGAGAAATTAAAAATTGTGTGTGACAAAAGTTTCTTAAAAAGAAGAATTTTCTAACGTTAAATTTAATCTGTCTGTGCAATTGTAATATATGTTTCTTCCAAGATAAACGTTCATCAAGATAGACCCCTAAATATTTGAAACTGTCAACCTTTTCAACTGGTACACAGTTACATCCAGTACTACCCTTACAGTCAATAGAGTGATAATATAGTGGATAGTCAAAATTAAAGCTCTTGTAACCAAAATTAATAAATTTAGTTTTTGAAACATTAACTATAATTTTATTATTAATACACCAGTTTCTCAGAGTAATTAAGTCTTTGTTCATTTCCGAATATACAGTTTGTTTTTTTTTTTTTTTTTTTTTTTATATATATATATATAGTTAAAAGCGATGACATCTGCAAATGCACTTAATCTTCCAATAAAATGTTGCTTTAGTAAATCATTAATAAAAATTATAAAGAGATTTGCTGAGAGTACAGCACCCTGAGGAACACCCCTTTTTATAACAAGCGGGGTGCTTAAATTGTCTTGTATTTTAACCTGTTGGACCCTACCACTAAGATAACTCTGAAACCACTGCTTTGCCACACCCCTGATACCAATAGGTTCCATTTTTTCTATCAAAATATCGTGGTCAACTAGATCGAATGCCTTCCTAAAGTCAATAAATAAACCTGATGTTTTCATGTTTTCATTCAAACTAAAATAAATGTTGTTCACATAATTCAATAAAGCATCCTCAGTAGATTTGCTTTTGTAAAACCGAATTGAGCTTCATGTTGAAACTTTATTGAGTGAAGATAATGGATTAACCTTACTTTCATACACTTTTTAATTATTTTAGAAAAACGGATAATAAACTAATTGGGCGTATATTATCAATATTGTAAGAATTTTTCTTTTTCAAAATTGGTACAATTATACTATTTTTTAGTAATTCGGGAAAAACGCCAGTAGAAAAGCTTAAATTTATAATGTAAGTTAAAACTGGAGCAATGATCTCTGAAACATGTTTAATTAAAGCAACTGGTACTCTGTCAAAGCCAGTGGATTTTTTATTTTTTTAATTTTAATAATCTTTAAAATTTCCCGTTCATTTTTTCTATCCATAAAGAAGGAATGTGGTATAGATTTGGACTGTCATGCATTTGTGTCGCTGCATGGCTATTGTTATCAGTAAAATTCTCAAGTTCGATAAGGTGGGTGTTTATTGTGTCGGCAATTGTTTGCGGATCACTTATACATTCCCCGTCCTCTAAGACTAATTTGCTTACATTTGTACTGTTTTCACAACCTGTCAATTGATTTATAATTTTCCATTGTTGACTATTATCCCCATTACAATTATTTATCAAATTAGTATAATAATTATTCTTAGTATTGTCTATATCAAGTTTTAGGGTATTACAAAAGTAATCGTAATTGTACTTCCAGCTGGTATGTCACTAGTATATACGTCAAACAAGACGTGAACAAACACTTTTGGAGCCTGTTTTTGTCTCTATTAAATTTTTAAAATTCATAGCTATATTTCACTTTACCTCATCAAAAACATAGGATTCATACTTAATGTACATTTTAATACATATACATTTGTATCTAAAACTTATATTTATTAAATCATCATAAAAAACATATTACCATATAATATCATTAGTAAATATTCAATTAAAAATTACTATAATCTGCCAAGTTATAACAGCTTTAGAAAATTCAGGAAAATAAAACGAAAGAGATGTAGACAAGGTTTTTTCACAGGAACATAAATTTGCATAGTTTTTGTGACACAGTGTTTTGCAGCTGGAACTTCAAACTAACATACCAGCTTGAATACCCTGCTACAGTTTTTATCCTCCTTGTTTGTGACCGAAATTTATTTCCTAATTAAAAGTTTCACACATCTCCCTAAAGGACCAGAGTTACGTTCTAGTTTACCTAACTCGAAAAAGTTCATAATATTAGGAATATAAAGTTACGTTTTCGAGTTATATTTTCATTTAAATTTAATGTTGTACTTTAAACTAAGACGACATTGTGGAATTCGAAATGTGAAGGAATTTGTTTAGCCACTGTTAATAAAAATTCACAAAACTAAATAAAATAATAAATTATTTTGAGTTATCAACTTCATTCAGTTTGTAACCACTTTTAATAATTTCTTTGTTGTGTTTAAACCATTCTTAAATAACATATTTTGCACATTTGAAAGTTTGGTAAGTGTAAATTAAATTTAAATTAATTTTAAAACTTAAAAATAAGCCAAAAAATCGTAAGAGGGGGTAATTGTTTGATCTGAGCAATTCATAATTTATTACAACTCGCAATTATCAACAGCATTCAATAAATTTTAAGAACTATAAAGCTAATTGCTCTAAATAATTTAAATACAATTCTCCAGTTTAAATACATGTCCAGAGACACTTTAAGAAATTAAAAGATCTTTATTAAAATAGTATAATATTGATTACTCAAATTAAATTTACTTAATGTATATGGTATATAGATATTATTTGAAGATATTTACATATCATGAACAATCCAATGCTAATAAATAACTTTCAAACAACAGTTAATAATATATATATTCAATAAATGAGAGCTCTCTATAAAAGACTAAAGAGACAAACAATTCTAATTTAAAGGGGCTTACATTATGATATTTAATTGGTTCTTGAGTGAAAGATTGTTGGCAGTAAAATGAGTACTTGTTGACTGTAAGTAGGAGAGCTTGCAACAGCTGTTTTAATTAAGAATGCAACCACCCGGGGGAATTAAACAACCCCTCTCCTCCCCTGCTTGCCCTTTTACCCTCGCAATGACTTCTCAAAATATAATTTATACTTCTTTGAAATGTAATTATAAGAATGGGTTTATACTTTTTATTAAAGTCGTGTTTATTTTAGTGACCATTTGTATAAATCATTATATTTTGTCAAATTCTTATCGATTAATATTTCGTCATTTAAAAAAAAAGGTATACACAGAATTCCGACTTAAATTGGAGTCTCCTTGAAATCGATAAAATATTATTTTCCTAATTTTTACGATAGTTTTTGTTTTCAGTTTACCACTGTTTAACCTTCACGCTCACCATTTATGATGTTAGTTCAATGTTATAAACAACTCTCTGAGTGATGTAAACTGGTTAAGTAGCTTGATTCCCATCCGCATTTCTGGCAAAGGGTTAGTAGACTGGAAAAGTTTTGTCTTTGGAAATATTTATATACTAGGGAACTCCAATGCACGTCTTTCGTGCCAACCCTATATGTAACTGCGTTCGTAAGACCTCGGCCTTTGTCCTTAGTCTGTGATTACGTAATTGGTAGGTCAACTGTACTATATGACTATTAGTAGTGACAGAATAAAAATGTAATATTGGTTTTTGGTTTATTATCGTTCTTTCTAAGTGCAATCATGATATACTGTCATTGTTGCTAATGTAAAATAGTACAGTTCCTTTAAAAGCTATGTCTCGTGGAATTTCGAAAAGTCCTTTCTTAATGATACCAATTCTTATTTCCCCACAGTCTAATAACTCAGACCCAACACTTCCATTGCAGTGCAGTGGAAATAGCAAAGCTAGCACTTCTAATAGCAAGAGCAAACAAATACACCACATTACCGTTATATCACAACTAATAGCATAAAGCCATGACACTGAGTGTTACACTCGCAACGTTAGCGCTCCTAATAGCAGGAGCACACAACTACACCACATTACCGTTATATCACAACAAAAAGCATAAAGCCACGACACTGAGTGTTACACTCGCTACGCTAGCGCTCCTAATAGCAGGAACACACAACTACACCACATTACTGTTATATCACAAACTAATAGCATAAAGCCACGACACTGAGTGTTACACTCGCTACGCTAGCGCTCCTAATAGCAGGAGCATACAACTACACCACATTACCATTATATCACAACTAATAGCATAAAGCCATGACACTGAGTGTTACACTCGCAACGTTAGCGCTCCTAATAGCAGGAGCATACAACTACACCACATTACCGTTATATCACAACAAAAAGCATAAAGCCACGACACTGAGTGTTACACTCGCTACGCTAGCGCTCCTAATATCAGGAACACACAACTACACCACATTACCGTTATATCACAAACTAATAGCATAAAGCCACGACACTGAGTGTTACACTCGCTACGCTAGCGCTCCTAATAGCAGGAGCATACAACTACACCACATTACCGTTATATCACAAACTAATAGCATAAAGCCACGACACTGAGTGTTGCACTCGCTACGCTAGCGCTCCTAATAGCAGGAACACACAACTACACCACATTACGATTATATCACAAACTAATAGCATAAAGCAACGACACTGAGTGTTACACTCGCTACGCTAGCGCTCCTAATAGCAGGAGCACACAACTACACCGCAATACCATTATATCACACACTAATAGCATAAAGCCGCGACACTGAGTGTTACACTTGCAACGTTAGCGCTCCTAATAGCAGGAGCATACAACTACACCACATTACTGTTATAACACAAACTAATAGCATAAAACCACTACACTGAGTGTTACACTCGCTACGCTAGCGCTCCTAATAGCAGGAGCATACAACTACACCACATTACCGTTATATCACAAACTAATAGCATAAAGCCACTACACTGAGTGTTACACTTGCTACGTTAGCGCTCCTAATAGCAGGAGCCTACTACTACACCACATTACAGTTATAACACAAACTAATAGCATAAAGCCACTACACTGAGTGTTACACTCGCTACGCTAGCGCTCATAATAGCAGGAGCACACAACTACACCGCAATACCATTATATCACACACTAATAGCATAAAGCCACTACACTGAGTGTTACACTCACTACGCTAGCGCTCATAATAGCAGGAGCATACAACTACACCACATTAGCGTTATAACACAAACTAATAGCATAAAGCCACAACACTGAGTGTTACACTCGCTACGCTAGCGAACCTAATAGCAGGAGCATACAACTACACCACATTACAGTTATATCACAAACTAATAGAATAAAGCCACGACACTGAGTGTTACACTCGCTACGCTAGCGCTCCTAATAGCAGGAGCACACAACTACACCGCAATACCATTATATCACACACTAATAGCATAAAGCCGCGACACTGAGTGTTACACTCGTAACGCTAGCGCTCCTAATAGGAGGAGCATACAACTACACCACATTACAGTTATATCACAAACTAATGGCATAAAGCCACGACACTGAGTGTTACACTCACAACGCTAGCGCTCCTAATAGCAGGAGCATACAACTACATCATATTACCGTTATATCACAAACTAATAGCATAAAGACACTACACTGAGTGTTACACTCGCAACGCTAGCACTCATAATTATAGGAGCATACAACTACACCACATTACAGTTATATCACAAACTAATATAGAATAAAGCCAATACACTGAGTGTTACACTCGCTACGCTAGCGCTCCTAATAGCAGGAGCATACAACTACACCACATTACAGTTATATCACAAACTAATAGCATAAAGCCACGACACTGAGTGTTACACTCGCAACGCTAGCGCTCCTAATAGCAGTAGCATACAACTACACCACATTACCGTTATATCACAAACTAATAGCATAAAGCCACGACACTGAGTGTTACACTCGATACGCTAGCACTCATAATAACAGAAGCATACAACTACACCAAATTACCTTTTTATCACCAACTAGTAGCATAAAGCCACTACACTAAGAGTAGTAGGGTTATGGCAACTTTGCAACGCCCCATGTTGAGTTTTCGCCAAATGAAGAGTCGAGGGTGGGGTAAGTCACGTGACCGGATACAAGATGGCGGCGGTCACGTGATCGGATCCAAGATGGTGGCCCCCCAGTCCTGCCAACCTGTTGGGAAATTTACCTCCCAAAATTTCCCTCAAATTCCCAAATTTCCCTCAAATTCCCTTTTTGTACCATATCAAATACACTATTAGCCTTGTTATACTATATAAAATGCATTATTTTCTCTTTTACTCTATAGTAAATCTATACTCTATGGGACCTTGACCTTGACGCCCATTCTTTAATGTTTTAATTCATATATATATACACTATAGTAAATGTGCTTTTCTGCAGCCTTATCGAGTGTGTCGACACCCTACAGGCTTAACTATTACTTCAGCATGCGCAAAACATATTACGTAAAGCATGCAAAGATACTCACCCTGTATGGTCAGTAGAATGTTAGTACAAAGCCTCTGAAGGAACGTCAACCTCCTCTACCAGCTCAGAGGTCACTCTTTTGATTTTTTTTAAGGGTAAACAAAGAGGCTCCCACAGGTCTAGACCATATACCCCTGTGGTACGGAGAAACAAACCCTTGTAAACTTTGACGTATACTGTGGAGGAGATATGAACGAAAGGAGCAAACACAGTGCTTTGCTGCCAAACTATGTTCGATTATGTGCGGACCTTCAAATTCCGGCAAGACTAATGTAATATTAAACTTGTTGTTTAATCCAAATGGACTAAAGTTTGAAAATGTCTACGTTTTTTCAAAATCACTCCATCAGCCAAAGTATAAGTTGCTACAGAAGGTACTACTGACTATACCCGGTATAGGATATTTCCCTTTCACAGGCAACGGTGAGGTGATTTATCCAAACGAGGTGAAAGAACACTCTGTGATGGTGTTTGATGATGTGGCATGTGAAAAGCAAGACAACATCAGAAACTACTTTACAATGAGACGATACCAGAATGTTGATACTTTTTACCTTTGTCAAACATACAGTAGGATACCTAAACAGCTGATTAGGGACAATGCAAACTTTATTATTGTGTTTAAGCAAGATGACAGAAATTTAAGACACATATACGATGATCATGTAAATACGGACATGTCTTACAACGTATTTAAAGACTATTGCGCTAAGGCTTGGAATAGTGGCATAAATACATTTTTAGTGATTTCCAAAGAAGACGACATAAACAATGGGCGATACCGTATCGGACTCGACGAGTTTGTTTTACAACGCCATGCTGAAGGTTAGTTTTAGCCAACCTCTAGTGACAAGAGAGTACCATCTACCGATGAATGAGGATCGCAAATCATTATGGCAACAAATGACGTTAGACAGGCTACGTTTTAAAAGGCAAATAGATACGTTGGAAGCAACCATTTTGGGTCCACTTCTTTTGCTGCATATTGCGAAGCAGAAAGACTTGGAAAAAAGAAAAACAGAAAAACAGAAAAACAGAAAAACAGAAAACAGAAAACAGAAAAACAGGAAAACATGAAAACAGAATAACAGGAAAACATGAAAACAGAAAAACAGAAAAACAGAAAAACAGGAAAACAGAAAAACAGAAAAACAGGAAAACATGAAAATAGAAAAACAGGAAAACAGAAAGACATGAAAACAGAAAATAACCTAAGGGGATTCCGTAAGAAGATGGATGGGAGCACAAGAGTGCAGGAGGTAGCAAATAGAAGAAGAAGGTCGGATACCACTTTCCGCAGCGGGGAGGGGCTGTGGAATCCCATTAAAAACTCAATAAATAAGGATGTGATGTTCGAAATTAGTTATTCGACAAGATGACGTTCAAGGATACGCATCTGATACGGAAAATAAAGATGCTGCAGGATAGTATAAGACAAAAGTTGCGTGATATTAAGAGCAGTTCAATCCAAACACAACGTTCGTTGGAAATACAGTACAAACCGTTGATTGATCCACTAAAACAATTGACGGAGACGGTTGTTGCTGCCAAAGAGATCAAGCAAGAGCCCAAAGAGGAGAATGAAGGGGAAGTGGAGGAGGAGGAGGAGGTTTTTAAGCCTGAGCAGTCATTTGGAAGGCCGTCTTTAGCGTCAGAGTTTGACGCATTTATTCGTGCAAACAACATTGGAGACTTGTTAGGTACCTACCTTCAGTTTATTCAGACAGACGATAGGGAAGAAGCTGATTTCACGTACGGCATTCTCTATGATGGCAACGAGTGGAAAATGGGATCGTATCCGGTTAGCTTTTCCGATAACGACATAATTATAAATGGAGTTGAATACAAGGGAACACCTGGACTGTTTGAGTTGATTTTCAAGAAACATCCGCAGAGTGGATCGTTCAATGACAATGATTTAAAAGTGTACAAGCAAATGGTAGAGGCAACTGGTGTTCACAAGCGTGAAGATGGAAAAGGGATGAAATCCAACAGAGGCTACAAGTACACGAATATTATATCAAATATGTTTCCACCAAAAAATAAGAAGAAACTACCCTTACTACGTGCTTCTCCAGCGTCTAGAAAAAGACCAAGTCAACCAATATCACCATTTATTGGTGAAAAGAGAAAAAAGTTGGGGGAGGGTTTGCTAATGGAAGTTGAGAAATCCAAAATCGACTACCGGTACTGGGATGACCCTAATGAATTGGTTGATCGTTTTCGTCTGTTGTTAGCTTCGAAAGAAGCAGGTAACAGTGGTCACAATAATGAGATTATCGCTATTTTTGGGGAGCTCAAGGAGGCAGATATTATAAAACACTTTGATAACTTTATTTTGTAATCATTATCGTAATGTCTATCGACAAGTTTGGACGTCAGTTAGTTCAAAAAGGTGCTGCTGCTGCTGCTGCTGTGCCCAAAGGAGCACGAGGTGAAGGATTTAAATTGACTCCTGAAGGAAACTATGATATGCAAAATAGAGTTTTAGCAAATGTAGGCGATGCAATAAATGAAAATGATGCCGTCAGTCTAAAAATTATAGGTGAGCATTGTGTATTATTCGAGGAGAAATACATTAATGCTAGAAATAGGTATATAGCGAATGTTGAAAATCCTACTGCAGCAAAAGATGCTGAAAATAAATTGTATGTAGACTATCTTGTTCCACCTAGATACGGCACCTTTTGGCACTTTGGAAAAAAACGGTTGGTTGAGGTGGCCGACCCATTAAATGATGGAGACTTAGTTACAAAAAAACCTGACGGCAAATATCCCCAATTAAGAGTAAAAGCGGGTGGGAATTTAACAATATGCGATTAACGTCAATCAAAGATCCTGTTGAACCTCAAGATGCAGTGACTCAAAACTACCTTTCAGGATCTCTTAACGTGGTACGTGAAAAGTGGATTCCTAAACAAACCGCTAATGAGTGGGATTTCGGAGATAAAAAGCTTTCCTCTGTAGGTGATCCAGTCACCATGCAAGACGCTGTAACTGTGAATTATCTTGTACGAGCAATGAGTGCATTACTATACGATCTATACTATCGCATATTGCCACCTCAAGATCAGATCCACAGTTTGTCTAAAGAGGAGTGGATCGACAAACATATTGTACGACCGTATTTCTTAAACGAAGCTACTAGAGTTAGATCACACGAATAAAAACCCTTGAATTTGAATAGAGACCGTCATTTGATTATTATAATGCCAAGAGTCAACAAGAAAAACGTCAGTCGTCATTCAACAGTCAAAGGGTGTGGACTACTAGAGACAGTCGGTAGTTTTGCCAGTTCAGCTCTTAACAAAGGGATCGATCTACTACCAGTGGAACTTCATCTGCCAGGAGGTTACAGGTACTGTGGTCCAGGTACCAACTTAAAGGAGAGGTTAGCTCGTGGTGATCAGGGAATTAACAAGTTGGATGAAGCCTGTAAGGAACACGACATTGCATATTCCAAATATAGTGACAATCAACTCCGTAGACAGGCGGATCAACAGCTGGCCGATAAGGCTTGGAATAGGGTTAAATCATCAGACGCTTCTTTAGCAGAACGAGCCGCAGCTTGGTCCGTGACAACAGCTATGAATGCAAAAAAAAAGCTGGGAGGTCCAATGAAGAGACGACGCGTATGCAAAAAGAAAAAGATCGCAAAGCGGTGAGGTAAAGGTTACTATTTAAGACCTTACAGGAAGGGAGAGGGATACTATTTAAAGCCGTACAAGCAGGGAAATGGATCACCTAAAGTCGTACATAAGAAAAAAGTTATAAAAAAGTTGATAACGTGGTGAAATACTTTGATAGTTTTGGAAACCTACAACCATCACCAGACCTTTTAGAGTATTTTCAGGGATGTAAAGTTTTGTACAACTACACTTCACATCAGACTTTCAGCTCCAACATCTGCGGTCATTTATGTTAAGAGTTTTTGATAAATCAACTTTAGTATGTGTCTGACTTTTAGAGAGTGAGCAGCATTATGTTTTGTGTGAGTGGAAATAGTTCAGTGTTTGGCTGTAATATTTTTCCTGCAATAGACCTCTCTGAGGGCGATTGGGAAATTGGATTAGTAGACTTTACAACAAACAACTCTATACCTAACGTTGAGAAGGAAGTCAATAATTTGTTCCATTACGGTGATAAAATTGTCGGCATACCGACTGGTTCTTATGAAATTGACGACATTACACAATTTATCGAAAACAAAATCAACGATCTGAATTTAAAGATTAGAGGCAACAACAATACGTTTAAAGTGGAAATTTACGGTGAAAAGGAAATTGACTTCTCTCAGGAATACAGTATAGGTTCACTGTTGGGCTATTCCAGATCTATTCTTGAACCAAATAAATGGCACGTGTCAGACACACCAGTTGCCATTATTAAAGTGAATGTCATACGAGTCGAATGTAACGTGGTTAGAGGTTCTTATCAAAACGGTACAGAAGGACACGTTATTCACGAGTTTTACCCTGCCATACCTCCTGGGTTTAAAATCGTTGAAACGCCCCGTAACGTCATTTACTTGCCAGTAAGCGTCAAGAGGTTGGAAAACATAACAGTTAGACTCTCTGATCAAGACAATCGTTTGATAAATCTGAGAGACGAAGTGGTCAACATTAGACTTCACTTGAAACGTAAAGATGGGTCTGATTTTCAATAAATTGGATGGACACAGGACAAAATTAATCAGTCGCCTGTTACGTTTGAAACGGTTAACATCAAAGAACAAGGAGTTTTTACAGTCTCTCGGACTTCAATATGTTATCCGTAAGTAGTAAAGCGCAATTTAATGAAAGTGTGACAGAGTACGAGTACCGTACTCATGCACCTTTTACATCGACAACTTTTAATGCGGACGATGAGGTGCGTATTTCTATTCAACAGCAGGATGGGTTTACATACCCTTGTGAGAGTTACTTACACGTGACTGGTAAAGTGACAAAATCTGATGGTCAGACACAGTATGATACTTTACATCTAGTCAACAATGCCATGGCGTTTCTGATAAACGAGATTAGATATGAAATAGGCGGTGTAATTGTTGATCGATCTAAAAATGTCGGTATAACATCCACTATTAAGAATTTAGTAACCCTAACTCCAGACGATGAGAAGTGATTGATGAACGCTAGTTGGGTTGGAAAAGGATCATTGAATACGGTGAAGGAGTTTTCTTTTTGTATTCCTTTGAAATTGTTAATGGGGTTCTTTGAGGACTAAAAAAGAATCATTGTCAACCAAAGACAGGAATTGATTTTGCTCTTGTCTTCGAATGTTAAGAACGCCTTGTACAAGGAGGTTGCGGCCACTGATTTTAAGTTGACGATTGATAAGATTTAATGGCGGGTTCCCTACGTAAAAGTGTCTGATGATATGAAGTTGTCATTACTACGGGTGCTGGAATAGGATCGTGTATTGGAAATGCCTTTCAGGTCTTGGGAGCTGCACGAGTTTCCTGAACTTCCCACAAGTACGAGACAATCTTGGACCATCAAGACTTCTTCACAACTGGAAAAGCCACGTTACGTAATATTAGCCTTTCAAACTAGTAGGAAAAATGATATAATCAAGGACGATAGTGTCTTTGACAAGTGTTCACTGTCGGATGTAAAGCTCTTTCTAAACTCTCAGTACTACCCGTATGATAACATACGTGGTGATGACGCTCTGTTGTATGAAATGTACGCAAGGTTTCAATCTTCATACTACGGGTCGAGTTCACCCAGTCCCATTATGAATCGTACAGCTTTTGATTCTTGTCCTGTTTTTGTAATCGACTGTTCCAAACAGTCTGAGAACCTTAAATCAGGACCTGTAGACGTCCGCCTTGAATTTGAATCTTCCACCGCTTTTCCAAAGGTACAACAGCCTACTGTCTGATTATTCACGACGCCCTAGTCGAATACAGTCCACTTACTGGAACTGTCAACAGAGTTCTCTAGTGTCGTACGCCTTATAAAAGGAAGCTCAGCACCCACTCGGTCTCAGTCGCTGCTCCACCACCACCATGGCATCATCATCATCATCTGCTGTTCCAGACACTGATGTCTCTTTAGTAGAGTTTCCACTGGTTGACAAGGAAGGTGTACCTACTCTGGTGACGGTACCGGACAAACAGGATCTGACAGCTTTTCTCAAGGTAATGTACAATCTCAACTCGGGTTTTACTAAATTTGTCACTGTCGGTCTTTTTAATGAATTTCTCTTTCAAGTGGGCATTTTGTTTCACAAGCAAGGCATGCGTAAATACGTTTTACTAAACAACGCACAGTTCTCAACGTTGAAAGAAACGGAACCTTCAATTACCTATGCTTTGTGTCATAAGGATCAACAAAAGAGATTCACTGAAGTGGACATTAAATACACTATCCGTAACATTTTCAACAAACCTTATGTAGAGCTTTTCGACAGAGATAATGAAACCACTATACTTTTCACTAAAGAGGAATGGTTGAATTTTGTTAGCTTATTGCCTTGCATTTCACGGTACATTGAACAGTTGACCTGTGTCGAGCCTTACCTGATTGAACACATTGATCGGGTTATGCGTAGTGATTCGGTCTATGTTCCCCCACCACAGCAAGTAAACGGTTGGGATGCTGACCGTTTGCATGACGAGATTGTTTGGTATAAGAAGACAAAGCCCACAGTAGGTTGATCATAAACATGTCGACACTGGCTGTGGTGGAGTTTCATGGGTTCAAAGACAATCGCAATAGATTTATCGTTAAAGAATTTGTCGTTGTGGGTCCTTTTGTAAATGTAAATATAGTTTTCAAGTCTCCTTATCCTGAAAGTAAGTTGAATAGTGCTGCTCGGAAAGCTAACAATTGGTGTGAGCGTAAGTTTCACAAAATACTTTGGGAGGAGGGATGTGTACCTTTTAACTTCAAACTACTTCGTAGCTTACTATAACCTTTTGATATAGTCTATACCAAAGGGTTGGAGAAAAAGTTATTTCTTTCCAAATTTCATGGAAATGTTAAGGAACTCGACGAGTCTTGGACAGTTCCCGACATGTATACGTTTTTACCTTGCTGTTTACCGCAACATGCTAGTGATGGCAAGTGCGCCTTAGTAAGTGCTCAGTTTTACTATAAAAAGTTGGATAACAATTGTTACTATCGTATTCCTATCTCTGTGTGAATGTGTGTGTATTTGCA
The DNA here is from genome assembly GCA_035578905.1 of Stictocephala bisonia. Classification (NCBI taxonomy): domain Eukaryota; kingdom Metazoa; phylum Arthropoda; class Insecta; order Hemiptera; family Membracidae; genus Stictocephala; species Stictocephala bisonia. The sequence continues at coordinate 10,666 of JAQJVL010007086.1, read as the reverse complement.
CAGAGTGCAATAACCGTAACGTTGAGGTGAGGGCGGCCCAAATTCAATAAAAAATCGCCCGACTGTTCTCTAAGGCTGTCATAAAACGCATAAGTCCTGAGGCGGTCCTGCAGCTTGGGCTGGGCTAATCCCCGTAAGACCTTGAGTCGCAATCCGGGCACTCGTACGGTACGTGTATCTGGATGTGTGTAACACTCTATGGCTGGCTTAAACTCTGTAAGTCCAGGGTGTGAGTAAGGAATATTTTTAGTAACAAGAAAAATAAAAAAAAAATAAAAAATAAAAGCCCTTTGTAAGTTTGCGCTGCACATTGAAAGGCTTCTCCAAGTAAAGTGGCGGCTAGACTTATAGGGGATCCAAAAAAAGTATAAACGAAAAATACACAAAAATAATACTGGGAGGTAGCAATTTTGTTATGGAGTGGTTATCACCATAGCTTACGATGGTTGGGGCAAGTTACATTAAAGTAAGTGGGATTATGCCTACTGGGTACACCCACTATAATAAAAATCGCGCCGAGACCCTACCCCTTGGGTGGTGTGGAAACTTGGGTCAAGGTCACAGACTTGTCTGGACAGGCATTGACTTGATAGTCATAGTCTTGTCTGGGAATGCAAAGACAAGCGTTACGACTCGTGCATAGGCCTTCGGGGAAGGAGGCACAATACTCCTAACAAGCCGTGACTCTCAAGGTCAACTGAGAGTATAAAAGGACTCGTATTTCCACTTTTCTTATCAGTCTATCATGGCATCTTTTGTCGAACGTTTCAACGCTGCTACTCCAATGAATTATATTACTGTCAAGGTTGGAGATTTGTCATCCAACATCCAGTATCCAGTCAAAAGTATAACACGCATAAATACGAAATACGGTGATACTCTCGTTGCGATACTGTTTGATCCGCATTTGGAGGAGGACATCAAGGTGTTTCTACCTAGAAGATACGTCGACACTTTGCATGAGGGAAAATCAATACCGGACAACTTAGTACTGATCAAAGAAGTTGGATCCACGTCTGCTGTACACATTTTCCAGGTACGTATGTTAACTTGAGAGAAAAGTAACAATATTCTGTTGTTATAAGTTGTTTTCTTAAGCGTGCTGTTATTGTTTCAGAAAGATGGAGCATTGCTGCAAGATGTTTAAGTGTTTCAAAACACCAGAAGATCGAGTACACGACTGCAGATACTGCAAAGCATTTTTACTGCATGAAGAAAAAAGATAAAGACGCTGCATCCCATTGATCTTCATACCGTGTATTTTGTTCGCAAGTTACATGGTCTACGAGATTTACTATAAACACCTAGAGTAAATCTCTATAGAAAGGTGGAAGGATGGCTACCAACGTAATGAGCGATGGTTGGGGCTTATTACAAGGGTTTGTTTCTCTGTACCACGGGGGTATATGGTCTAGACCTGTGGTAGCCTCTTAAAAATCAAAAGAGTGACCTCTGAGCTGGTTGAGGAGGTTGACGTTCCTTCAGAGGATTTGTACTAACATTCTACCGACCATACAGGGTGAGTATCTTTGCACGCTTTACGTAATATGTTTTGTGCATGCTGAAGTAGTAGTTAAGCCTGTTGGGTGTCGACTAACTCGATAAGGCTGCAGAAAAGCAATTTACTATAGTGTATATATAAATTAAACCATTTAATAATGGGCGTCAAGGTCAAGGTCCCATAGAGTATTGATTTACTATAGAGTATAAGAGAAAATAATGCATTTTATGTAGTATAAAAAGGCTAACAGTGTATTTTATATAGTAAAAAAAGGGAATTTTAGTGAAATTTGGGAATTTTATGGAAATTTTGGGAGGGAAATTTCCAAACAGGTTCACAGAACTAGGGGGCCGCCACCTTGGATCCGATCACGTGACCGCCACCATCTTGGATCCAGTCACGTGACTTCCCCCACCCTCGACTCTTCATTTGGCGAAAACTCAACATGGGGCGTTGCAAAGTCGCCATAACCCTACTACTCTTAGTGTAGTGGCTTTATGCTACTAGAGAGTGATAAAATGGTAATATGGTGTAGTTGTATGCTCCTGTTATTATGAGTGCTAGCGTATCGAGTGTAACACTCAGTGTAGTGGCTTTATGCTATTAGTTTGTGATACAACGGTAATGTGGTGTATTTGTATGCTACTGCTAAAAGGAGCGGTGTCACGTGACCACCACCATCTTGGATCCGGTCACGTGACTTCCCCCACCCTCAACTCTACATTTAGCGAAAACTCATCATGGGGCGTTGCAAAGTCGCCATAACCCTACTACTACTAAGTGTTACACTCGCTACGTTAGCACTCATAATAGCAAGAGCATACAACTACACCACAATACAGTTATATCACAAACTAATAGAATAAAGACACTACACTGAGTGTTATACTCACAACGCTAGCACTCCTAATAGCAGGAGCATACAACTACACCACATTAACGTTATGTCACAAACTAATAGCATAAAGACATTACACTAAATGTTACACTCGCTACGCTAGCACTCATAATAGCAGGAGCATACACCTACACCACATTACCGTTATATCACGAACTAATAGCATAAAGCCATTAAACTCAATGTTACACTCGATACGCTAGCACTCATAATAGCAGGAGCATACAACTACACCACAATACCGTTATATCACAAACTAATAACATAAAGCCATGACACTGAGTGTTATAATAACAGGAGCATACAACTAAACCACATAACCGTTTTATCACAAACTAGTAGCATAAAGCCACTACACTAAGTGTTACACTCACTACGCTAGCACTCATAATAGCAGGAACACACAACTACACCACATTACCGTTATATCACAAACTAATAGCATAAAGCCACTAAACTAAATGTTACACTCGATACGCTAGCACTCATAATAGCAGGAGCACAAAACTACACCACATTACCGTTATATCACAAACTATTAGCATTAAGCCACGACACTGAGTGTTACACTCGCAACGCTAGCACTCATAATAGCAGGAGCACACAACTACACCACATTACCGTTATATCACAAACTAATAGCTTACACTCGCAACGCTATCGCTGCCAAGAGCAGGAGCATACAACTACACCACATTAACATTGTATAACAAAATAATAGCATAACGCCACTACACTGAGTGTTACACTCGCAACGCTAGCGCTCCTAATAGCAGGAGCATACAACTACACCACATTACCATTATATCACAAACTAATAGCATAAACCCACAACACTGACTGATACGATCGCAACGAGAGCGCTTCTAATAGCAGGAGCATACAACTACACCACATTACCGTTACATCACAAACTAATAGCATAAAGCCACAACACTGAGTGCTACGATCGCAACGAAAGCGCTCCTAATAGCAGGAGCATTAAACTACACCACATTACCGTTATATCACAAACTAATAGCATAAAGCCACAACACTGAGTGTTACACTCGCAACGCTAGCGCTCCTAATAGCAGGAGCATACTACTACACCACATTACCGTTATATCACAAAAAAATAGCATAAGGCCACTACACTTAGAGTTACACACGCAACGCTAGCACTCATAATAGCAGGAGCATACAACTACACCACATTACCGTTATAACACAAACTAATAGCATAAAGCCACGACACTGAGTGTTACACTCGATACGCTAGCACTCATAATAACAGGAGCATACAACTGCACCACATTACCGTTTTATCACCAACTAGTAGCATAAAGCCACGAAACTGAGTCTTACACTCGCAACGCTATCGCTGCCAAGAGCAGGAGCATACAACTACACCACATTACCATTGTATAACAAAATAATAGCATAAAGCCACTACACTGAGTGTTACACTCGCAACGCTAGCGCTCCTAATAGCAGGAGCATACAACTACACCACATTACTTTATATCACAAACTAATAGCATAAACCCACAACACTGACTGATACGATCGCAACGAGAGCGCTTCTAATAGCAGGAGCATACAACTACACCACATTACCGTTATATCACAAACTAATAGCATAAAGCCACAACACTGAGTGCTACGATCGCAACGAGAGCGCTCCTAATAGCAGGAGCATACAACTACACCACAATACCGTTATATCACAAACTAATAGCATAAAGCAACTACACTGAGTGTTACACTCGCAACGCTAGCGCTCCTAATAGCAGGAGCACACAACTACACCACATTACCGTTATATCACAAACTAATAGCATAAAGCCACGACACTGAGTGTTACACTCGCTACGCTAGCACTCATAATAGCAGGAGAATACAACTACACCACATTACCGTTGTATCACAAACTAATAGCATAAAGCCACGACACTGAGTGTTACACTCGCTACGCTAGCACTCATAATAGCAGGAGAATACAACTACACCACATTACCGTTGTATCACAAACTAATAGCATAAATACACTACACTAAGTGTTACAGTCGCAACGCTAGCGCTCCTAATAGCAGGAGCATACAATTACACCACATTACCGTTATATCACAAACTAATAGCATAAAGCCACAACACTGAGTGTTACGATCACAACGAGAGCGCTCCTAATATCAGGAGCATACAACTACACCACATTACCGTTATATAACAAACTAATAGCATAACGCCACTACACTGAGTGTTACACTCGCAACGCTAGCGCTCCTAATAGCAGGAGCATACAACTACACCACATTACCATTATATCACAAACTAATAGCATAAACCCACAACACTGACTGATACGATCGCAACGAGAGCGCTTCTAATAGCAGGAGCATACAACTACACCACATTACCGTTACATCACAAACTAATAGCATAAAGCCACAACACTGAGTGCTACGATCGCAACGAAAGCGCTCCTAATAGCAGGAGCATTAAACTACACCACATTACCGTTATATCACAAACTAATAGCATAAAGCCACAACACTGAGTGTTACACTCGCAACGCTAGCGCTCCTAATAGCAGGAGCATACTACTACACCACATTACCGTTATATCACAAAAAAATAGCATAAGGCCACTACACTTAGAGTTACACTCGCAACGCTAGCACTCATAATAGCAGGAGCATACAACTACACCACATTACCGTTATAACACAAACTAATAGCATAAAGCCACGACACTGAGTGTTACACTCGATACGCTAGCACTCATAATAACAGGAGCATACAACTGCACCACATTACCGTTTTATCACCAACTAGTAGCATAAAGCCACGAAACTGAGTCTTACACTCGCAACGCTATCGCTGCCAAGAGCAGGAGCATACAACTACACCACATTACCATTGTATAACAAAATAATAGCATAAAGCCACTACACTGAGTGTTACACTCGCAACGCTAGCGCTCCTAATAGCAGGAGCATACAACTACACCACATTACTTTATATCACAAACTAATAGCATAAACCCACAACACTGACTGATACGATCGCAACGAGAGCGCTTCTAATAGCAGGAGCATACAACTACACCACATTACCGTTATATCACAAACTAATAGCATAAAGCCACAACACTGAGTGCTACGATCGCAACGAGAGCGCTCCTAATAGCAGGAGCATACAACTACACCACAATAACGTTATATCACAAACTAATAGCATAAAGCCACGACACTGAGTGTTACACTCGCAACGCTAGCGCTCCTAATAGCAGGAGCACACAACTACACCACATTACCGTTATATCACAAACTAATAGCATAAAGCCACAACACTGAGTGTTACACTCGCAACTCTAGCACTCATAATAGCAGGAGCACACAACTACACCACATTACCGTTATATCACAAACTAATAGCATAAAGCCACGACACTGAGTGTTACACTCGCTACGCTAGCACTCATAATAGCAGGAGAATACAACTGCACTACATTACCGTTATATCACAAACTAATAGCATAAATACACTACACTAAGTGTTACAGTCGCAACGCTAGCGCTCCTAATAGCAGGAGCATACAATTACACCACATTACCGTTATATCACAAACTAATAGCATAAAGCCACAACACTGAGTGTTACGATCACAACGAGAGCGCTCCTAATATCAGGAGCATACAACTACACCACATTACCGTTATATAACAAACTAATTGCATAAAGCCACGACACTGAGTGTTACACTCGCAACGCTAGCGCTCCTAATAGCAGGAGCATACAACTACACCACATTACCGTTATATCACAAACTAATAGCATAAAGCCACAACACTGAGTGTTACGATCACAACGAGAGCGCTTCTAATATCAGGAGCATACAACTACACCACATCACCGTTATATCACAAACTAATAGCATAAAGCCACTACACTGAGTGTTACACTCGCAACGCTAGCGCTCCTAATAGCAGGAGCATACAACTACACCACATTACTGTTATATAAGAAACTAATAGCATAAATCCACAACACTGAGTGTTACGATCGCAATGAGAGCGCTCCTAATATCAGGAGCATACAACTACACCACATTACCGTTATATAACAAACTAATTGCATAAAGCCACTACACTGTGTGTTACACTCGCTACGCAAGCACTCCTAATAGCAGGAGCATACAACTACACCACATTACCGTTATATCACAAACTAATAGCATAAAGCCACAACACTGAGTGTTACGATCGCAACGAGAGCGCTCCTAATATCAGGAGCATACAACTACACCACATTACCGTTATATCACAAACTAATAGCTTAAAGCCACTACACTGAGTGTTACACTCGCAACGCTAGCGCTCCTAATAGCAGGAGCATACAACTACACCACATTACCGTTATATCACAGACTAATAGCATAAGGCCACTACACTGAGTGTTACACTCGCAACGCTAGCACTCATAATAGCAGGAGCATACAACTACACCACATTACTGTTATATCACAATTTAATAGCATAAAGCCACGACACTGAGTGTTACACTCGCAACGCTAGCGCTCCTAATAGCAGGAGCATACAACTACTCCACATTACCGTTATATCACAAACTAATAGCATAAAGCCACTACACTGTGTGTTACACTCGCTACGCTAGCGCTCCTAATAGCAGGAGCATACAACTACACTACATTACCGTTATATCACAAACTAATAGCATAAAGCCAATACATTGAGTGTTACACTCGCAACGCTAGCACTCATATTAGCAGGAGCATACAACTACACCACATTACCGTTATATCACAAACTAATAGCATAAAGCCACGACACTGAGTGTTACATTCACGATTATAGCGCTCCCAATAGGAGGAGCATACACCTACACCTCATTACCGTTATATCACAAACTATTAGCATAAAGCCACGACACTGAGTGTTACATTCACGATGATAGCGCTCCTAATAGCAGGAGCATACAACTACACCACATTACCGCTATATCACTAACTAATAGCATAAAGCCACGACACTGAGTCTTACATTCACGATGATAGCGCTTCTAATAGCAGGAGCATACAACTACACCACATTACAGTTATATCACAAACTAATAGCATAAAGCCACGACACTGAAGCGGTTTCTATGAACTCCGCTTGCGGGATGCGTGATGCGGGAAGCGCATTTCGCCGACGCGATTGAAAAAGGAGGGCGTTTTCTATGACCCCGTGCTGCATTCGCGGGTTATACTAGTCTTCGCCGTATTTCAGTGCGAAATGGATGTAAGAATTATGCGGTTGCGATTCTCTTGGAAGAAGAGACAAGAGAGGAAGAAATTTTGCTTTCAGAGTTAGTAAATAATGATCCTTCCTCATTGTTTGGTGATAGGACAAGTGAGGGTTGTTTCCAAATTTTAATTTTAAGGCATTTAATGGACAATGATACTAAATTTAAAGAATATTTTAGAGTATCAATTTTTTAATCCATGAAATTTTGTATTACATCAAACATGACATTGCAGCTCCACCTTCAAACAAAGTTAAAGAACCTATATCTCCAGCTCAGAAACTGTGCCTAACATTGAGGTAAGCTAATTTATATTTATTACCGTGTGTATGTGTTTCACTGTATAATATTCTACCACATATCAAATAACTATCTAGCCTATGTTTAATATAGAATAGTCCTGTAAATTAATCTTTACAGATAATTTTGTGTTACCGTCATTATTTGAATCTTATTTGGTTATTGTAAAAATGGTTAATACATTAATTGTTTAATAGGGTGTATTGCAACCATTTCTACAAATTTTAAAATTTTATTTAGCAGTGCAAAACCAACAACTTTTAAATTTTATTGTATAGTCTATCTTGTTTAGTTTTCTGTCTGACTGTGTGTGTGTGTGTGTGTGTGTGTGTGTGTGTGTGTGTGTGTGTGTGTGTGTGTGTGTGTGTGTGTGTGTGTGTGTGTGTGTGTGTGTGTGTGTGTGTGTGTGTGTGTGTGTGGTGTGTGTGTGTGTGTGTGTGTGTGTGTGTGTGTGTGTGTGTGTGTGTGTGTGTGTGTGTGTGTGTGTGTGTGTGTGTGTGTGTGTGTGTGTGTGTGTGTGTGTGTGTGTGTGTGTGTGTGTGTGTGTGTGTGTGTGTGTGTGTGTGTGTGTGTGTGTGTGTGTGTGTGTGTGTGTGTGTGTGTGTGGGTGTGTGTGTGTGTGTGTGTGTGTGTGTGTGTGTGTGAGTGTGTGTGTGTGTGTGTTTGTGTGTCTGTGTGTGTGAGTCTGTGTTAGTGAGTGTGTGTGTGTGTGTGTGTGTGTGTGTGTGTGTGTGTGTGTGTGTGTGTGTGTGTGTGTGTGTGTGTGTGTGTGTGTGTGTGTGTGTGTGTGTGTGTGTGTGTGTGTGTGTGTGTGTGTGTGTGTGTGTGTGTGTGTGTGTGTGTGTGTGTGTGTGTGTGTGTGTGTGTGTGTGTGTGTGTGTGTGTGTGTGTGTGTGTGTGTGTGTGTGTGTGTGTGTGTGTGTGTGTGTGTGTGTGTGTGTGTGTGTGTGTGTGTGTGTGTGTGTGTGTGTGTGTGTCAGCTATATAAACCCACAAAAGAAATTGTTGTAGTTCTTCAGTAATTTAATGATGTTTGTTATTTTATATTCAAAATTAAATGTGTAACTACCTATTACATAGTTATTAAGTGTTGTTGATGTATTACAGGTTCAAGGTCTCTGGAGAAAGATCTGGAGTTGTATATTTTTAATAATTATTGAAACTTTCAATTTTATTAAAAAAAAACCCTACAATAAGTACATTAAAAATTCCTTTTTGTACAAAAATGTTAGTAAATGTCTAAGATAATTACAGCTTATATGGTGCTGAAATAATTTCAAAACCTGCTAATCTACAGGTGATAAATATTTTCAAAATTGAAGCTCAAAGGGTTTTTGAAAGATTTTTAACATATATTTGTAGGTGGTTAGCGTATCACTTTGTAACTTTAAAAAAATACAGAATTTTAAAATTTCAAAGCAATGAAAAACCACTAACAAATTAAATTATATATACTTGTTTGGGTCAATACATTCCAAGTATAGGGTTTTCATTCCCCTTTACAATTACTCTTAGTAGATGTGTAATTATATACAAAAATAGTAAAATATATTGAGTTAGGCCTATGTGTGTTACACTGAAAGTTGGAATATCTACTAAAAGTTTTTGTGTAGAAGCTATACTTACATTTTTTGTTAAGCTTTGCTGCAATAAGTTTCCACACATTTTCCCTTATTGCCACATTTTTATAGTTCTTGCAACTTGGATCGTAACACACAATATGTTCCCGCACTAAATTCACCAACTCTTCATCCATTTCAGGTGTAAAAACCTTAGATTCCATGATATATCAACAGTATCAACACTTGAAGCTACACCAAATACACAACCATGCGAGCGAATCGCGCTCCAAAGTCAAGGCTGGGTAGACTGCCGCGGAATGCGCTAGCGTGGCACGCTCTCTATAGCGTGGCACGTGGAACCGCGTGGTCTGAGAAACCACGCGCATTTGAACATGTTGCGTAGACTTGGGCGCAATGACGTAATGCCGCATCACGCTTCGCGCATCCCGCAAGCGGGGTTCATACAAACCACGGCTTGAGTGTTACATTCACAATGATAGCGCTCCTAATAGCAGGAGCATACAACTACACCACATTACCGTTATATCACAAACTAATAGCATAAAGCCACGACACTAAGTGTTACATTCACGATTATAGCACTCCTAATAGCAGGAGCATACAACTACACCACATTACCGTTATATCACAAACTAATAGCATAAAGCCAATACACTGAGTGTTACACTCGCAACGCTAGCACTCATATTAGCAGGAGCATACAACTACACCACATTACCGTTATATCACAAACTAATAGCATAAAGCCACGACACTAAGTGTTACATTCACGATTATAGCGCTCCTAATAGCAGGAGCATACAACTACACCACATTACCGTTATATCACAAACTAATAGCATAAAGCCACTACACTGTGTGTTACACTCGCTACGCTAGCGCTCCTAATAGCAGGAGCATACAACTACACCACATTACCGTTATATCACAAACTAATAGCATAAAGCCACAACACTGAGTGTTACGATCGCAACGAGAGCGCTCCTAATATCAGGAGCATACAACTACACCACATTACAGTTATATCACAAACTAATGGCATAAAGCCAATACACTGATTGTTACACTCGCAACGCTAGCACTCATATTAGCAGG
>JAQJVL010007085.1:0-25609 GCA_035578905.1 Stictocephala bisonia | reverse complement strand
CTGATAGAAACGTAAAAGTTGCATTTATATGGGGCTTATCATGGGCATCAATGTTTATAAAAAGTACATACTCATTCTCAAAAACTGGGAGTTTTTTCTAACACTTGATTACATTTGACATTTTTGAGGTAACACATAGGATAGACATTTTAAATTCTCCAGTCATAGACCTGAGCTTGGAGAAGATGATGGAAGAGCTAATTAGACCTGTATTTATAATGTAATCCAGATAAACATGTTTAGTATCAAAAGTAATTGTTATCTCACTTTTAAATGGATAAAAATATGCTTAGACTAAAAAAAAGGTTGATAGAGGATGTTTAATAGCGTATCTAAGGTCGAAGTCGATTTTACATCTGAAGATAGTCTTTACGGACCCAGATGGATTATTTACGTATTCCTGTGCGGCCGAAAGTTATTACTCAGGTAGGTAAAATGTCCAGAACTCATTAGAGTATTACTATGAGTAAGGTGTAATGGAGTATTTAAGTCTTCTTTATAATTTTATAGAGAATTATTAATGAATCATTAATACTAGCTGTGTAACCCTACTTGGGGCAAACTGAATATTTAAATATAATATATAAGAACTCAATAAAAGTGTAATATAATACATTAAATTGAGTAAAATATAATTCACTATTAACGTACCTATTGTATTGTGACTTTCTATGATAATTTATCAATAAAGAGAGTAAGAAAAACTGTATAAATTGGAAGTTACGTCTGAATCATAAATATTGGAATATATTGCTGGAGCAATATATTCTTATATTTATATATTTTATATTATATAGCAATATATTCTTATATAAGCCTCCCAAAGTCCAACCCCCCGTCCACGTCGTGGGAGGCGGGCAATGGCACTAAAGTAGGGGATAGCTTATCAAGAGCGTATACCAGCGGGGACTTGTCCCTGGCACCTCCAAGGTAGCTGGTCCGGTCTGATAAGAACCCTGAAACAGTGACGGCTAACGGGGCTCTGGTGAAACAACCACGTCAGGCCCAGCAAGCCGGTGGTGAAGTCTAAAACTGCTTTCAACAATGGAACTAAGCCTCGGAAGGATGGATTAAAGGATACGGACCGGAAACGAAACAGGATGAGAATTGGTACATTGAACATATTGACATTAACAGGCAAGGTGGAAGAACTAATAGATGTGATGAATGAGAGGAGGCTGGATTTGTTGGGCTTAAGTGAGACGAAATGGAATGGACAAGGAGAAAAGGAGATAAGAGGGGGAGGGATGTTGTATTGGAGTGGAGGCAGGAACAGAAGGAATGGAGTTGCTATTTATGGTTAATAAGAGGATGAAGGAGAAGGTGGAAGGAGTTGAATATATATCGGAATAAGTTGATAATGATAAAAATAAGAGAAGGAAACAGGGAAATAAGATTAATGCAAGTTTATGCACCGCAGACAGGATGTACAGAGCAGGAAAAGGAAGTGTTTGAAGAACAAATGGAAGACCAAATAGGAAATGTGAACTTACTAATGGGTGATCTAAACGCACAAATTGGTGTTGATAGGAAGGGATATGAGGAGGTGATGGGGAGTTTTGGATATGGGAATAGGAATGTGGAAGGGAGGAGATTGCTGGATATGTGTCAAAGGAATGCGTTGACGATTGGAAACGGGAAATTCCGAAAGAGAGAGAGTCATATGGTGACGAGATACAGCTGGGATGGGGTACAAAAGAGTGTCATCGACTACATCATAATGGACAGGGAATGGGGGGGGAAAATCCTGGATGTGAAGGTGATACCCAGCGTGAGTATGGGTGGGGACCACAGGCTGCTGGTCGGGGTTTTCGGATTAAAATGAAAGAAGTTGCGACAAGCAAACCTATAAGAAGAATAAAATGCTGGAAATTACTGGAGGAGGAAAAAAGAGAAGAATTCAAGAGGATAGTGAAACAACACTTACCAAGGACGGAAGTAGGTGATGTGGAAAGTGAATGGAAGCTCTTCAAAGAGTCACTGGTAAGCGCAGCGGAAAGAGTATGTGGAAGAACATCGGGAAGGAAGAGAGATAAGCAAACGTGTTGGTGGAATGAGGAGACAAGACGGGGGGTAAAGGAAAAGAATAGAGCTTGGAGGAAATGGTGGAAGTCAAGATCCCAGGCAGATAGAGAGGACTACATAAGGAAAAAGAGGGAAAGTGGAAAGATAGTAAGAGAAGCGAAGGAGAGAGCTTGGGAGTCATTCACAGATAAGTTGGAGAGGGATATGGAAGGAAACAAAAAGCTATTTTACAGCATGATGAAAAACAAGAAAAGGAAAACAGAGAGTGCCCTGACGATGAAAAGAGAAGACGGAGAGCTGGTGGGGGGTGAAGAAATCAAAGGAGTGTGGAAAAATTATTTTCAAAAACTACTGAATGAAGGGTATATTGATGGGGAGGAAGAAGACAACGATTATTATCTGGAGGGTTTGGAAGGTATAAGTTGGAAGGAGACAGAGGATGCTTTGAAAAGAGTGAAAAATGGGAAGTCTGCAGGACCGGATGAGATATCAATAGACATGATCAAAACATTGGGTCCTATAGGAATACATTGGCTGCAGAGGGTGTTTGGATGTGTATGGAGGAGTAGAAGAGTACCGGACGATTGGGGAAAGGGAGAAATTATAACACTGCACAAGAAGGGGAGCAGAAGAGAGTGTAAAAACTATAGAGGAATAACTTTGACGAGCCAGGTGACCAAGGTGTTTGAGAGAATATTGTTAAAACAGGATAGAAGGAACAGTGGGGGAAAACAGATGGGTGAGGAACAACATGGGTTCAGGAAAGGAAGAAGCACCATAGATCTGATTTTTGCAGTGCGGCAAATGATCGAAAAGTATTGGGAATATGACAAGAAGTTGTTCATGGTGTTCATAGATGTGGAAAAAGCATATGATACTGTTAACAGAAGTAGTATATGGGAGAGCTTGAGGAGGATAGGAATAGATGAAAGAATGATTGGATGGATGAAGGAGTTATATAGGACACATAGATGTAGGGTTAGAACTAGTATGGGGAATACTGAGTGGTTTGAAGTAAAAAAGGGGCTGAAGCAAGGGAGTGTTTTTATCACCAGTTTTGTTCAATGTAATAATGGAGGTGATGCTGAGGGAAATTAAGGAGGATGTAGGAGGAGGGGTGAATGCGATGTTGTTTGCGGACGACATTATGTTGTGGGGGGAAAGTATAGAAGAAGTGCAGGAGGTATTGAATAAGTGGAGTGTAAAGATGATGGAGAGAGGTCTGAAGGTGAGCATGGAGAAGAGTGAGGTGATGGTGGTGGGTAGAGATACGGACCTGGGAGGGGTCGTGGGAGTTGAATGGGGAGAGCTTGAAGAAGGTGGAGGAGTTTAAGTATTTGGGAACAGTGTTATCGAGCAATGGGAAAATGGAGCAAGAAATAAGTAACAGATTGGAAGTGGGTGGTAGGTTTTTTGGAAGCGTGAAACACCTGGTATGGGATGGAAGTGTACCACAAAGGGCCAAGGTAGCAATGTTTAAAACTTATTATAAACCCATGGTGACGTATGGAGCTGAGACGTGGAGATTATCGGAAAGGGAGTGGAGTAGGATACAAGCGGGGGAGATGAGATTTCTAAGAGCCATCAAAGGCAAAACACGAAGAGATAGGATCCAGAATGACGAGATAGAAAAGGTTTAACTGAAGAGAGTTTGAGAATGGGGGTGGAGAGGTCACGGTTAAGATGGTACGGGCATGTGAAGAGGATGAGTCAAGAAAGAATACCTAGAAGAATGGAGGAGATGGAAGTGGTGGGCAGAAGACCCAGAGGAAGACCTAGGGGAAGATGGTTGGATGACGTGAAAGTCGATGTGGAGAAGAGGGGGGTTGTGTGGGGGGAGGTGATGAGAAGAGAGATGTGGAATAACAAACAAGAATGGAGAGGCTTGGTGAACGCCCGAACCCAGGAGTGAACTGGAGCGGGTTTCCGGATATGTATGTATGTATGTATTGCTGGAGCATAAATGAATGCATTGAAACCTCATAAAACCTACTTCCCTATGAAAGGCCAAAGGGGTTTGGCAAATATTTAGAATCCTCCTTTCAGTACGGGGCAATATAAACAGTAACAAATTATAATAATACGATTACGAAAAATTATGTTGAAACAGTGATACAAATGGACATTCAATTAACTGATCACAAAAGCAACGCCTTTATCAAAATGCTTTTGACAGGATCCAATTTACCTCGCCTCATTCCTTTTCAAATAAAGTATTTGAATATCGGGTTTCCGTTTAATTTCCTAAGTAATGCATTCTTAATATTTTGGGTGTCATATTTAGTTGTTATATTGAGTTTTTTTATATTTTCTTTTTAATGTTGAGTGAAAGTGTCTTTAATAATGAGCAATTTTTATTTGCATAGTAATCCTCTTTTGAAACTTCCGTTAATTTAATTTCATAAAGAACAAAAACTAAACTTTTGTACCCAGCCAAACCTTTATATCATTCGTTTATTAGCTTGAAAACTCATTCGCCAGTTCACACGGGGCTGCAAGCCGAGTTATGTACTGGATTCGAACCTTAAAACCACTTGAAAACGTATGTGGTTTCTACAGTACGAAATCCTAACCACTGTTTTTCGATGCCGGCGTATCCAAAAAACAATGTTTTCATATGGGTGGAACGTAACCATCACAAACGAATAATTAGGTTGTAATAAACTGGCTGGATTTTTATGAAAACGCTTTTATTCTAAAGAAACTAAAATTTAATAAACAAACTAACGTTTTATGTAGGTATAGCAGTTTGCAATTTCTAATCCTACTTTTTAGAATATTAGTAAAAAAGTCCTACTACCTACTAATCCTACATATTAGTAAAAAAGTATATTTTACTAATATGAACTTACATTCTGTATTACACGTCTTAAACTATTACAGTTAAATATAAATTAAAATTAAATTAGGAAGTATGATCCAAAAGTCTAACCATACCTTTAGAACATTTTAATATAATATTTTTTTTTGAGTTCTAAGAAACGTGTTTACTATACTTATGACATAGCAGTATATTTTATGGTTTTAAAGTATAAGTGTACCTGTATATGCATGGTAAATGTACAAATGCAACTCTTTGAGCTAATGTTTCTAATAGGATAATTCTAACAATATTGTTTTTTCATTATATAAAATTCAGTTCTTATTCAAGTTCGCAATTGACACCGACCTACATCCCTAAAATAATTACAGCAACTCAAAACATTACAAGGTATTCTTATCTATAAACTGGATATATTATATTAAAGCAGGTAGCTTACATTGATTATTTAAATATTATTTTACCATGCTTTATAGGACATTTTCCAATTTATGTACTTATCAATAAATTATATAATTCATTACACATTTGAATTCTAAAATGTATTTAAAAGTTGTAAATTACATTCATTTACTAAAATCAGAGCTGTAAATTTTAAGAAATAACATTTTAAAATATTTTCTAAGTCAAATACTTTTGAAATGTATTACCTACTTACCTTTACATTTACATAATTTGTTTTAAAATGACCAACAATATGTTGTATTACAACTTGTAAGACTCAAAATAAACACTAAGGGTTTTAATAAAACCAAAACGTCAATATAATCTTGATATTATTAAATAAGACTTTAAATTCTTCTGAATTGTAAGTAATATTTTTGGTTTACTTAATATTTCCTTAAATAAAACACTTTACTAATACTGTGCCATTTCTTAAAATATTAGCATCCACAAAAAAACTTTAATTTGGTCACTTTCATATTAAAGTGTTTCGAAAAAAAAGAAAATTTAATGGAAAATTTATGAAGTTTTAGTCTTCCTTTGTTAGAACGAGCCTGAAGGAGCCAGTCAGGAGTCACTCCTCATGTTAAACACAAGTTTCTTACTGACATTGTCCACACCTAGCTAAATAAAACCCTGATTTCATAGTATATGGCTATGCCATAAAATATATATGACAATAATTCA
The DNA here is from genome assembly GCA_035578905.1 of Stictocephala bisonia. Classification (NCBI taxonomy): domain Eukaryota; kingdom Metazoa; phylum Arthropoda; class Insecta; order Hemiptera; family Membracidae; genus Stictocephala; species Stictocephala bisonia. The sequence continues at coordinate 19,632 of JAQJVL010007085.1, read as the reverse complement.
TAGTATAATATCTTACTAAAAAAGGAAAAGAAAACCGCTTGAGACATATTTTGTTAAAAAGATATATTTTCGTTAAAAGATGGAACATATAGCTTCAAAGTCGAGGTAAGAACAGTTATATAAATGTTTTATTCTAACAGAATACTAAATAAAACTAATGGTCTTAAAATATTATACTTTAAACAATATATCGAATAAAAAGGTAATATAAAATATTTAATATTTTGGCATTTAATGAACGACTGAGTCAATAAATAGAAATACATTACTTTTGTTTCAAACTAATAAATAACTATAGTTAAAATATAACTTACAGTAAATATAGTTCCCTAGTTCCTTTTATCACAGCACATTAAAGTTAACATATTTATATCAATAAATCTATGATATAATTATTAAATAAAAATAACTTTGATTTGTAGCAATAATTTACTAAGCTATTACACTAAACTTATGATTTCAAGAGTTCTCAATGTTGATTTATAAATAAGAAATGAGAGGTAATGTTTGGATACCAAACAAACGAGGCTATGTTCAGTTGTTATAAATTTGAAAACTGAATGAAAAGATCCAGCAAAATACAATAATTACTAAATGAATTATGCTCTATGAAAAGCAAAATGCATACTACCTAATCTTGTTGCCGTGGTTATAAATTATATATTTATTATTGGAATCACTTATAATGTACATAATCATAAAATTAAAACTATTCTAAACTAAACTGTAAACACTACACATCCGTTTAGTGTAGAACATCCATCATGATCGATTGGAGAAACTGATTGTCCTGATCATACCAAATCAGAATCTCTTCTCTATTCGTATTTTACCTCTTTTCGTTTCAAAATACGTGCTTACTCAGCACAGGTCAGCACTCGGTTTTCAACTGTTATCATTCACTCTTAATCAACTTATGTGGCTTTTCCTAGCATTCCAGCTGCTCAATAAAAAATGTTTCATACACTTGATTACAGGTATGTTAATGCCAGTGATTTTTTTTAAATCAAAATTTTACTTACAAGTTATCTCATGGGTTTAGACTGGTACATTAGTTTTATCTGACGACTGAACGACCAACATTCTTATGAATGTTAAAGATCAAACCTTGGGCTGTTGATTCTGCAGTCCAAAATCTTGACACCTGATTTTATTTCGTATGGCAGATTCAAATATATTCTAACTAGATAATAATGTGCAAGCTGCAACTCCTCAGCTTTTAACAGTCTTCTCCAGAAAATTATTCTATCAAAGTTGAGCCTTGACCCCTCTACCTGGTTTGACTTTTAAAACTACTTGTAACTCCATTTTTACACCAGTTAGTTGTCGTTTGACAGGAGATGAACAATGGTGGTAGTTTACTCTCTTTCCTGCTTGTCCATCAGGAATTGAGTTGGCTGATGTTAGTTTTTTGCAGTTGAACATTACAGACACGTCATGATTATGTTTCTAAAAACACGCATTTCAATTTTGACATGCTTTAGAGGATAATTGTCACTAGAACCCCATGAAATGACATTTAGATATGATTTTACCTAATATAATCTTGATTAATTTAAGAAAATTATTACATTGATTCAAAAAATGATAATTTTGTTAAAAAAAACACAAGAATAAAATTTAAATAGATTCTTAGAGAATGTACAGAATTTTGTTCTTTTTAAACAAAGTTTAAATTTACAATGGTACGTCCGTTATTAAATCTGAAATATTTATTTGAAATTAGCATTATCCTTATGAAGAATCAAGTTCAATATGGTGATTGGTAATCCATACTCAGTATACAGTGTTTATGACTATAGTAAGAAGAAAGTGTGTTTTTACAATAATTTTAACTACCACGTACAAAATAAACGGAACATCACCGTTTCATTCATTCAATTTTTTTCTATGGCTCTTGCACCATTCGGTCTTATTTTTATTTGGATTTGTATTATGGCTGGAGGTTCCGTCTTCAGTTTGATTGTTAATCTCCCAGTTTTAATTTTTCCGTTTTGCGAGTTTAATTTTTAATTTTATATTTAAGAACAGTAATTTAGTATACTTTATTCATTTAAAGGAGCCTATACCAAATTAGGGTATAGTGAAACTCTTAACGTGAATTATTTTTTAATTAAAATGCTCTATAGTTGTTCATTATTCATTGGTAAGACGCCAACGTCAAGGTATTGGCGAATATGAGGAGTGTATTGAGTGTGATGAGTGTAGATGAATGAGTGTAGTCATTGTTATTAATCAAGGTCAACTGTTGCTCAGAAAGAGCTATTTATTTATAGCCCAATAACTAAGGCAACTAAGGGACCTACAACAGCTTTACGTGGAATCCGAACCACGTAGTGTTGGTCTGATTTTCAGCTAACTGACAAGCCAGATACTGAGGTCTATACCCTACACAACATCTGAACCTTGACTAAGAATCAACATTGAAAAAGATTCCGTTTTATAAGAGTCAAGATTCAATAATAGCTATTCATAAATTATTACTAGTGATATGAATGCATAACGTGCATAAAATGATGGTACTAACCTAAGTTATATTTATAGTTTTACAGATTTTATTGACAATCATTTCAATATTATCACAAGTAAAGTTATTTTCTTAATACATTTCAACTTTACATAAATTAAACATAATAAATGATAAAAGATTTGTGTGTTTGCTCGTTATAACTTTGGAAGTCATTACTCAGAACAAATGACAACATTTACAGTATTGTGTGCAAATCTCTCTAAAACTAAAGTTCGAAAGATCTCAATAACCAACACTGAAAGAGCTTGTTAAACTCCTAACTTCGTAAGAAAGTTTTTTCAGTAAAAGACATTTGCAAATCCTTCCTTTTAAAATAGCAAAAACTGAAATATTATCATTTATAACTATTTTTTTCTATAATTAAATGTTTCTGTGCCTAATTCTTTTATTCATTTGTTTATTCTTTTATAACATTACAAATAATTCTAAGATTGTTTTATTTATCTTTTGCTAAAAAAAATTTAGATAGTATTAGGTTGTACCAATTACAGTATCTACAAATTGTATTATTATTATTTGTTCCGGGGCTAAATATAATAATAAAAAAACAATTGAACTAACGCGGATGATATATCTTTCCCTTTTAAACAAATCTATCTTTTATGTTTAGAATACTATTACATGTGGTATAGTCTGATTACTATACGGTGTTCATAATTCATGGAAGAAATTTCTTGTGTATGGTTTTCTTGCCATGATGAAGATATTAAATGTTCATCAGGACAACTTTCTTACTATAAAAATGTTATCAATTTTGATCTCTATATCATTGAGGTCAGCAACAGACAACCTGAGTTAGGAGTACAAATAATAGTTTTACTTTCGATAAAAAATGCAAGCATTGAAGTAAAATTGATGATATTAAACCTGAGCTAAGAGTTATATGTTTAGATATTTTGTGGATAGTAATTTTATATAGCTGAAAATAAATATTTTCAGGATAGAGTTTAATAGTACATAAAATAAAATTGGCTCTGAAGGCCTGGTAGTTTTTATATCTAAAAACAGGTAATAAAAAATAACTATCACATGTTTAATTACATAAGGATCAAAATAAATGATCTCTGATGTTTTTGATAATATTGAGCCTTGGCTGAAATTTACAATCCCCTAGTTTCCAACGCTTTGGATCAAAGCTGATGGTAATGGTAAATGACCTTGAATGATGTTTACATACTGAACTTGCAAAACCTATATTTATGAACTAATTTACATAGAGGACGTCCTAAGTTATTGCACAGAGTATAATTCCATAACAGTTAAATTCACAGTTCTACTCTAATTAGTTAAAAAAAGACGAAATAGTACATATTAGCAAGTCACAGGTTGACCCCTGTTCTTCCGGCCAATAAAAACAAGTGAAGGCACCAACCACATCGCTTCAAGTTCTATTGTGGTGGTATGGATAAAGAAGCAACCGATATAGTTTTAAACCAGGCTTCATATAACAATACAATTATAATTATTAATAAACTATAGCCATTTTATGTATATTATTTACGTAGTAATTTTTTTGTGGTACATATTAATTATTTTTATCTTATACGAATCAAAGAAAATTTTTCAAAAGTCAAAAACTTTAAGATTATGCCAGATAAAATTAGTTTGCTGCATATGAGACTTTTAAAAAGCATCAGGTATTAGATCTTAAGCAATGTGTTTGTAATACGCGAAAAAAATACTGATTTTTATTGATTAGAAAATAAGTAATAAAGTGATATTCTAATTTTTTCATTTGAAAATTAGGTAAATTTAAGTGAAAAGTTAGTTTCTTATTTATATAAAACAATTATCATACGTATGACTTAGAAATTAATCTTCTTATCCTGGTTAAATGTAACTTCACCTTGTAAAATAAGACATGCCTTTTTTTGCTTGAGGGATTTTTTTGATAAAGTCAGGTGAAAATTCGAAAAAGTTTCTTTTCAATTAATCAAACTATGTATACTTATTTATATTTTCCTTGAAAAGTAAAAATAATCTCTGTTTATAAGATATTAAATGTATAATTTTTCATATATTTAAAGTAAAGCCAAATCATAGTATTACTTTGATATGGTGAATTTAACATTTACAACAAATATAATTCTAACACAATATCTTAGTGATGTTTTTCACTTTTATGACAGTCTTTTTTTCAATTAAGCTCTTAGTAAACAATTTTATGTTTTGCCCAAATAGATTTGAAATGCACTTTACATATACTGTGGACCATGTTTGCTCTCCGGATACAAGTCCTTAATGGCTTACAGACACGGTAAATACACATTTCTTCTGTATGCAAACCACTTTGTACATTTCCCAGCACTTAAGGAATTATGTAATATATATCAGTATTTTTTTTTCTTTAAGTAGAGAGAGCTATATAATGAGAAACCAAACATCATAAATAAACTTTCTCTGGATGCCACTCACTCTACTTATTCTTCACTTGTAGGGAATTAATATTCTGGATAATTGCATATTTTAATTACCTTTACTCCAATTAATTAATTAATTTACATACCATTATTTAGTAAGAATATTTTCGGTTTAACTGGAGCTGATCAATATATAGGCAGTTACTTTATTTTACTTAAAGTTTACAAGATGTTACAAATGCGTGGCCTCGCCACGCTTGTCGGCAAGGCCCACAATATGGGACTTATGAATAAAATATTTAAAAAAACAGATCAAAAACAAACTCAAATCAAAATAAACAATATTTCTTTTGTTATGAAATTATTACTGTTGCGAGATTAACAAATATCATCATTTTTAAATTTCGTACAAATTTTAGAATATTGTTTTTATTTGTACGATATTCTAAACAGTCTATCGCTGATCTATGAAACTTCCCTTTACCCGCTATAGACCAAAAAATGTTAATAATATGAAACTCAGATTCCATAGAAGTTCATTGAAATTGTTTCTTCAGTCAAACATATTCTTAAAGACCAGTGAAAAATTATTTAAAGATAAAAAAAATTACTACGCATACATGTATTTTTCTTATGTATCTGTATTCAGCTCTCATTTTATCATTTTAAAATGAGATATTCTATGTACTTGCATTTAGTCATTAATTTAGGCTCATCTCAAAAGATTTTTTTGGAGATGTGTAAACTCATTCAAGATGCTGTCAGAACAACATTGTTGAGGTAATTTACAAGTTACACACATTAAAGTTTTTTTTTTATTACTATAAAGGTTCTTTAAAAACGAATAATTGAAACCATACAATATGTACTATATTTATACATACTGACTTTATTAGAACAAAGAGACCTGGTAATAAAAAAGGCAGTATATGATAAAACTGCAATACATATCCAGGTGAACTAATTAGTATGTTATAGACGATGCATATTATAATACAATACGATAAAGCAAGAGGTACATTATTAAGTAATCAATTCTTAAGGACTTATTTATTATTAATACTGGATATTAAGCCCTTCCTCCAGGTAAAGACCGGTAAATTGTGTTCCTGGTTGGAGCCAACAATTTGTATAATGGAAATACAAAAGACTTAAATGACAAGATAATGTCAGTGATAGAGCATTTTAAACACGACAACCTTTTGTTGGGCAGTGTTCCTTGTAGAAGAAATATTGCCCTCTCTCATCCTGTTAGTGAGAACATTATGAAATTTAATCTCTTTGTTTTAGAACAGTCACAGTATTTCAAACATGTTTCATTTATGGATCTAACCCAACTGGGAGACCTATGCTACTACCAAGCAGGGGTTCATATTAACCATGTTGGAAAAAACCTTCTTGGCAGTAAAATTCTTAATTACATGAACGTTACACGAAACTCAACGTTAAGCTCAACAAGAAACACTCAGGGATATTCTCTTCCTTCTACAATTTCAGCTGCTGAAGAGGAGTGTGTGTTGTTGGATGCGGAAACTACAGTCCAGGAAACAATTGCACCTCTCTCAAGGAGTATGACCTGCTCTAAACTATGTGTGGAGGCTTCTACATTGATTATAACAACCCACAACTCTACCACCAACCAAGTTGGCAAGAGTAACGAAGCTCAAGAATTCGGACGCAGTCTGGGAGACCCATGCACATTGCAAGCGGATACTATTGTCATGCATACTGCAAATAACTCACTAAATGTACAGCAAAATTGTCAACCGGATGCTTCAACTTAAAACCTCCAAACAACCCTCTCAGAATAAACAGATAAATAGTCACTCTAAATCTACAAGAATATTTTATCAAAATATTCAAAATTTGAAATCACGCATAGAACCTTTAGAAATAACTTTAGCTGAGTTGAATCCTGATATAGTTGTCTTAACTGAGCACAATATGAGCAACTTTGAGTTGGAACGATTTAACTTAGAAAGCTATCAAGTGATTTCCCAGTATGCTCACACAACTACAACTGGAGGCGGGGTCATGATTTTGCCTAAAGAAATGATTAATATGAAGCAGCTGGTTAATGTAAAAGTGAATGACTTGTGTCAGGATTAATTGTTTGAGTGCTGCTTGGCCAAATGCTAACCAAAAATGCTAACTGTTTACTAGTAGGAATTTATAGGATGCAAAATTATGAAAGTCTAGAATTTTTAAGTGGGTTAAATCTCATGATAGAATTGTTAATAGACAACCAAAAATACTTGATCCTAAGAGGAGACTTTAATATTGATATCTTAAAAACTACAACTGAAAGTAAAAATTGAAAAATACTTTAATTAGTCATGGAATGAACTATCTCATAAATTTTCCCACTAGATTAACATCAACTTCCAAGATATGTCTAGATAATTTTTGTACTAATATGGATAACAATGATACTAAGACCAGTGGAATTGTCATTGCTATTTCTGATCATGATGGGCAGATCTTGGAGATAAAAAACTGACTGAATAATATAAATAATCAAAATGTAAGTTACACTGGAAGATAGTTTTCAGATGAAAACATTAAATTATTTATATCTTTATTAGATAAAGAAGGATGGGAATTAGTTTTTTCTCCCCAGTTGAAGAGAAATCTAACTGTTTTGATTGCTTATTTCAGTTTTATTTCAACTCATCATTTCCTGTTGTTCAAAAGAAGACTAAAAATGTCACAAAAACCTGGATAACCAAAGAACTAAAAAAAAAGAAAAATAACATTATAAGTTTTAGTAATTTGGCAAAGCAAAGTAGGTCTCTAACTCTAAAAGATGAATTAAAAATTAAATATTCTGTTTATAAGTCTAAGTTAGTAAAAACAAAAAAAGCTTATTATGGTGAAAAATTTTAGTCTGAAAATATTTGTAAAATATTTTGGTAAATAATAAATAAAGAAACAAAGAAAGTTAATGGTAAAGGAGAAAAGAACTTAATTTTACAAGCTGATAATAAAATTGTTTCATATCCTTATGAAATTAGCAATAGTTCTAATAATTATTTTGCTAGCACAATTGAAGGCATGTTGCAGGAATAACCATCAAAACAACCAAATAATTTTAAAATAAAAGGATTTTCAAAACAAACCTCACATTTTAGATGCCCTCCAACTGGTGAAAAAGAACTATTAGACATTTTTAAGACTCTAAAAAATAAGTGATCATGTGGTTATGGTGAGGTTCCGATTACAATATTAAAATTGGCTATAATACCATTAATTAAACCGCTGTTACACTTAGTAAATTCTTCTTTTATCTCTGGTACATTCCCTAGTAAACTGAAAATCTCAAAGGTTATACCAATATTTAAAAAAGGGGACAAAACTGATATTCAAAATTATCACCCAGTTTCGATTCTCCCATCAATATAAAATTTTTTGAAAAAGCATTGTACATTAGGCTTACCGAACATTTAGAAAAATATAAAATGTTTGATGAGGAACAACATGGTTTCCGCAAAAATAGATCAACACTCAGAGCCCTTGTAAGTTTTAGTGATTCCCTAATTGAATCCGTAGAAAAAACAAAACAAAAAAATTTTAGGAATATTTATGGACTTATCTAAAGCATTCGATGGCATCTCACACAGTAAATTAATTTAAAAAAATTCAAGAAATTGGAATAAAAAATAACTATTTGAATTGGTTTGAATTATACTTATCAAATAGAAAGCAATATGTTGAGATTGCTAAAACTCATCTAATCTAAATTGCAAGCAATTCAATATGGAGTTCCTCAAGGATAAATTGTAGAGCCTCTATTATTTACATGTTACATCCAAAATACGCCCAGTTGTCTGAGTCAGTTTGATGGAATTAAAAATGAATTGTGTCTTTACGCAGATCACTCAAATCTCATTATGTCAGCAAAAATAAGCTTAGCATTAGAATTAGCCTCTTTCACTGAACTATCTGGAATTCAAAATGTTTTTATAGATAATGATATTATTTTAAATATGAAAAAACTAACTTTATTTTATTCGGAACACAACAAAATAGAAACATCCATGAATTTCAAATTTGTATTGATAATGAGTTTGCAAATGAAGCAGAAAAAATCAAACTTTTAGGTCTGTATATGAATAAACATCTCACCTGGGATTCACTTGTTGACCACATAATCAATAAAATTAACTCGTGTATACATGCTCTAAAACAATTATCTTCTCTCTGTAGTTTATCAGTGCTTCGAACCGTATTTTACGCTCATATTCAATATCATATATCCTATAGGATACTTGTTTATGGAGGGGCCTGAAATAAAAATTTAAATAAAATTCTCAAACTTAAAAAAAGCTTTAAGAACAATCTTGCGATTAAAAAGTGATGATTCGGTTAAGGAACATTTTACAAAGTTAAGAATATTTACAGTTCATAGCCAATATATTTTTGATACAGTCACTTATGTAAAAAATCACAAACGTAATTTAAAAACTTTGAATGAGGTTCACTCTTATAACACCAGAAACAAATATACTATAATTTTACCTCATCATAACCTAGAAATGTTTAAGAGAAGCACCACTTATTATGGAATAAATTTTTTAACTATATTCCCAAAATAATAAGGGAAGTAGGTAATCTAAAATCGTTTAAACTATTGCTTAAAAACTTTTTGTTGCAGAATGAATTTTATTCACTGGAAAAATTTTATTCATTATGACCACTTTATTAATGATACTTTTAACTTAAGCCTAGTGTCTAAGTGTTAAGATTATTAGTGATATATTTTAATTAGTATATTTGAATAATGACACTAGTCCATAGACAATTATTGTATAAAAGCGAATAAAAAGATGTTGACTTTGACTTTGATATAACATTTTTACTACAAAAAAATTTTTAATAACTTGATAACTCACCATTATTAATTATTTTATGTAAAAAAGTATTAATATATAACCACTCACTATCTTATGTATAAGTCAGAATTATTTGATCTCAAAAATATATATTTTAGAATTTATTATAATAAAATGTTACATTATAAACTAAATAATCCACAGAGAGTTTAGAGTTTGACTAGGCTTCTTGATTATTTATTTCTTTTAGTTTGTGAGTTACGGCCAAGGCGAGTGGGTTTTAATTAGCCGTTTTCAATAAACTATAGCTGTACTTACAATAATAGCTTCAAAACTTGAACTACAGTTTTTTCTTGAACCAGTTAAGAGAAAAAGTAAGTACTTGAATCCAGGAAAAGTCATAAATGGGAAGCCACACATATAAATGTGTTATTTGAAAAAAAGTAGGTAACCAAGTGTTCATTTTAAAAACTAAAAGGGTGTTTAGTTGCCAAGCAGGACATAATGTTTACTTTAACTATTGAAATATGTCTAATAGACACCTCAGCATGCATTATAAATGTCCTCTTATGGTTTACAACGTATCATAGTACATATTACTTCATCGTACAAATATGCAATGTTTAAGAGTTGGCCTAGGAATCATTTATTTGTTTACGTTCTCTAAGTAAATTGATTAAACAATGTCTAATGGTTTACATCATTAGCATGATCGTTGGGTTTTTAATGATTATATTGACACATATTAAATGTTTTCTTTTAAAAGGCAGTGTTAAGAATTATTTACTTTTGAGTTTATAATATGTACATTTTTTGTTTTAATATATTTCCATAGTACTCGTACTTCTCACTAACAATTGAACAATGCCAGTAACCTAGCATTATTGAGAGTGTTGTATTTTTAACAATTCTATCAAAAATCAAAACTAATTTAACTGTGTAAACCATTTTTTATAATATATGATATAGTATGAGACTTTTTTTCTTTTAATAACATAAATAATCTATTTATATAAATATAAATAATGTTGTCTATGTGGTATGATGAATTTTTTTTTAATGAAGTGCCATATTATTTATATAATATTGTAAACATTTACGTAATTAATCAATATAACACAAATTTGGAGATAAATCACCTAAAAGTTCTTTACACACTTTTGGAACTTCATTTTTTCAGGGAATTTTTTTTAATGAATTTTTTCAATAATAGGTATATAAATATTATTCAAGGCTTAATGTTCTCAGCTGTGAGGAGAGCCAAAGGGTTGGCGTCCGAGCATATTAGTTTCAACATTTTTATTTTTTGCCTGTCTATTTATTTACTTTGTGTGTACTAAAATAAAAAGCAAACCCTTAGCTCATACATTTGGGTATTTAATGTGGTATGAATGTGCACAATGAATCGACAATCGGTATTTCAGATTAAAAACCATGTAGTAAACTATATTAACGAAAATCATCGTACATATTACAATGTATGGATGTAAAAGGCTTTTTTTATGCCACAAATTAATAAACAAATATAAAAGTTATGTAAAAAAAGTTTAGATTCGTTTAAATAGTACTGTAAAAAACATTTAAACAAAAACTTCCAAAACTTTGAAAAATATAAACTTTTACAAAAAAAAAAAATTTTTCTTCTCCTACAGTCAACCTAAGTCGATAAGGACCGCATTTACGTGTGTAAAAATTTGATTAAAACAACAACATTAAATCAAAAATTTGCCTATAGCAGAGTCATCCCATTTATCGTATTTAAAAAATGAATTAAAATTACAGATATTAATTTGAAAACTTTAAAAAAAAACGGTTTAAATAAAACATAAAAAAAAAACACTGAAAATATTTAATGGAAATAAAACCCAAAAATTGAAGAAAATAAAATATATCAAGAACTCTTATGTATAAAAAAAAATTTTTTAATTGATTTATGCACAATTTTTTTTAAATTATTTGATTAAACACCTAAATTTCTAAGGTCTCATAGAGAAAAAGGCAGAAAATCAATTGGGTTTAATTTATATCAAGGAACTTCTATCATAAATATTTAAATCTTTTGCTAAAATTTTTAAATTTTTTTATTCTTCTTTGGAATACACTTTTGGGAAATTCGGGGGAAACTCTGAAAATTTTCACAGAGAATATTAAAAGAAAAAAAAAAACTATAATTATATTTAGTTTCCCTTAAAGCGTCTATGAGAAATTTTAAAAATTGTTAAATGTTTACGTCTATATTTATCGGCTTTTAATTTTTTATGAACAATTACCCTAAATTTTGTCACCAAGAATTAAGAAAAAAACCCCTTTAAAAATTAGCGTACGCAACGTACATTTCTTAAACTAACCTGTTTATAATGGAGTTAAATTATTCTAAAAAACGCATAAAAAAAAAGACAAATAGCTATCAACAAAGTCAGAAAATTTATGATAGTTTTTAAAAGAAACATTCTAAAGAAAAAAAACTTACTCAAAACTTCTTTAAAAGGGATAAATTTACAATTTTATATTTTTTAAAAAAACCACTTAGATTATCTCAACAATTTTAATTTATTCTTATATTTTCAACTTATTGTTTTATTTTTTATTTTTTTAATTGATATTTTTTACATATATTCTTTTTTCTTTTATTTTGCTAGCCTATGCATTAAATAAATTTTAAAAGCAAAAAATTTAATTTATAATTACTTACAATAAATAATACATATCCTGAGAAATTTTATTTGAAGTGGTCCCCTTTGATATTTAGACTGCAGAAAATTTTGTCAATTAGAAAAACATATCGTTTTTATTGGTTTAAATATCCAAAACAACGCCCCTTTGAGATAATAACAAAAGCATTACATTGAAATAGTAAAATTTTGATTTTGGGTACCCAATAGAAAGATTGGGAAACAATTATTAACTTCAGAGTATAAAAAATCACCCAAATTTATAAGCAAAGTATGATGCGTGACTTGAATTACTTTAAACAAATAGTTGATCAAATTCAAGAATCTTTAGCATGGCTTTGAAAATTTTTTTTACCCCCAGATAATTGTTTATTAAATGTAATTAAAGGGTATAAAAATCAAAGGTAATTTAACCCCTTTGAAAGCGTCTCCATGTGTTATGTTGGATGAAAAATACGGTAATAATTTATTTTACTAAAATATAACTGTTGAAAATCCCCTACTCCAAAAGGGTAAAATCCCAGCAAGGGCCCATATTCACTGGCCTGGCCAAAAGTACAAAGGCAAAAACCCTGACAAGTAAAATCTACCGATACAGTTTGGAAAGGGGGAAACAACTTATTCACGGGCAGTTATAAACCATTCATTTACATTGAACCATGCTCTACTTATCTCAACAATTTTTAATAAAACGTTGAAGTGTAAAATGCTAATGTCTAGTATTTAAAAATTTTAAAAAGCATTTTTAATTTTTTAACTTATTTTAATTTATTATTTATAACTTAATTAAGTTAAAAAATAAAATTTAAAAAAATTTGTAATAAAAACATGGCATCATTATTTCTGTCATTATCGACTAATTGCTAAAAATAAAATGGTGGTTTTACACAATTAATGAAAATAAATAAGAATGATAGATACTTTTTTAAAAAACCATGTATGGATTAAAATATTAAAAAAGTTGAAATCTTAAAAGCCCACAATCTTAGTTTTAAAATGTCATCTAAATCATTTTAGCCAAAAATTAAATACTAACAAAGGACTAAATAGGCCAAATCTACAAAATGTATGCGGGTCTATTAAAAATGAAAAACTATTATAGTAAATTGTCTTTTATTATAATTTCTGTGTTGAAGCAATCAAAAATTTTGAAGTCAACGTTTTATTTCAATTTTTTTAGGTCATTAGTCTAAAAAAAAAATTTTTACTGATTCTAAAACAATACTTTAAAATTTTATCATAACCCTTTTTTTATAATGTTTTTATTTTTAAAACCCAAAAAGCATTAATTTTTTCTGTTATGGGAAAAAAAAATTAACATTGATTATAATGAAATATTTTTTAAAAAAAATAAACATTTATTATTATACATCATAAATGTCATTTAGATTTAAAATCGAAAAATGAATTTTTATACTTGTTCGTTTTTTTATATAAAGTTTTAAAAATAAAACATAAAGACGATTATTTATTATAAACTTAGCGACGGTACTGAAACTCTTTTGTTTTTCAATTTTCCGTACTAAAGCACATGTTCGTGCCTTTTTTTAATGATTTTATCAAATTTGAGATAGCTGGTGTGCGTATTTAACTGCATGTTTTTATATGGATTAATAAAATATACTTACTAAAGTCCCGAAATGTTTAAAACTAAATTAAACAAAAACCTTTTTTTTTAATTCACTACCACTCCTTTTTTTTTACTCATTTCTACTACTTTTTTTAAATTACGCTTGGGGTTTTTAGGTAACAGGTTGGGTTGGTGGGTACTAAAAATTTACACAAAATTGGGGAAATCCAAGATTACTTACCACCGGGCCGCTTTCCGTGGTAAGTTCTTAAAGCAAGCCCAATAAGCCAGCGATATGCAATTTTTAGCGGTAAGAATACCACAATAACAATCAATGATTGGTGAACAGATTTTTGAAACAATTAATATACAAGTGGTAGTGAATTAACTGAAGAAAAAAGTTGAAGTATTGACTAACGGAAAAAAATCTCAACCAGGCTTTTTAAACTTAAAAATAAAGGGAAAAATTTGTTTTATTTATTACGTTTTACATTTTCTCCCCACAAATCAATAAAATTTTAATTAGGGTAAGTACAGTAACTTCCCTTTTAAATAATTTGGTATTTATGAGTTTCAATATTCGTGCTTCAAACACAAAATAAAAGTAAAGAAAAATCATTGATTTAAACACCTCACTAAATAAAATTAAATTTTAAATTTTATATAAAATAATATTCTTTTTGTTAAATCTGGCCATGTAAGGGGGTTTTCCAAAACTTTTAAAAAATGAACAAACAATATAATTTTTTTCAAAATTTTGTTGCTAAGATATAAAGAATAAAAAATTTCTTTTTCACTTAGTGTAATATTTTATAATATTTTTAAAACCTGGTTCAGAGTTACAATGAAATTAAAAAAGTGGTTTTTTAAAAGTTACTATTTTTTTGTTTTTTTTTTCAAATGTCTGGAATGCAAAAAAAATTTCCGGGCGTATAGGAAAACTAAAATTTACGATTCAAATTTTAACCTCTTTTTTAATAAAAAACATAAATCCTTTTATTAAAAAAAATTACAGAAGAAAATTTTAAGCCCATGATTGATACATTAAAAAAATTTTCTTAAATAGTTTTAAAGGTGTCTACTTTATTAATTTTATTTACATAATTTTTAAGGGGTTTTTTAAGAATATGGAATGCTTATCTGAATAAACCAATTCTAAATTTTACATTTTTCAGGAAATGAAAATGTTTTTAAATTTTTAAAAAAATGATATAAAACTTTTAATATTTAAAAATTTTGAAGGGTGTAAAAAATTCTATTTTAGGTAATTGACCTTAATTTAACAACATTATAACAAGGGTGATTTTAATTGTTCATACTAGTTTAGGCAATTATTAGTTCAGAAAATATTATATGGGCACACTTATTAATCAATAAAATTTCAGAAAGAAAAGAAAGTCTTATTATAAACCCAGTTTACATTTGTAAAAGGTGAATTCTTGTTATTTTTTTTATTTTATATGTAACTTAACTCCCTAGTTCAAATGGGTCCATAGGCATATACGTGAAATTTATTAAACGAATAAAATAGATACAAACAGCACTAATGGGGATTCAAACCTTGAACCTTGAAATATTGATTCAAAGCTGTTAAGTACTTAACTAATAATCAAACACAATTAAATAAGCTTGGTTGTATTAAAAACCAAGCATCAAGGCTAAATACAGGAGAAATTAAAACTACATCCATTAATGCAATGTTTCCTTTAACAAAGCACGTGCCAATTGAAATGATTATTCAAGTAAAAGCACTTACTTTGTACGAACATTTGTTAAAACTACCTAATAATACATTTTGGAAAAATCCTTTAAACTCAGTTGAAAAGCTCAAAACTCAAGATGGTTTTATTAAAAAAATACAACAATGCAAAATTACTTATAATTTATATTTCCTAGCAGAATACTTTTTGATTCCTGAAAACCCAATTGAAGTTAATAATATACAATTTAACTTAAACTTAACCAAAACTACCGAAAACATTGACCTAAACCTGAAATACAAAAACAACTAAGTATAGTGACAATAGATCAAAATTTTCAAAACGTTTATGAACTCATATTTATACAGATGGTTCAGAACTAACCGAGCAATCTTCGGTTGGAGTTGTATTGGCCCACCTGTCCTCCCATACACGTACAGTTGTATTGGCACACTCACACACCCATACACGTACAGTTTTATTGGCCCACCTTTCCTCCCATACACGTACAGTTGTATTGGAGGGCAGTTTGATCCAATCATTTTTTTTTTTTTTTAATCAACATGATCCAATTAAAAATTTAAACATGTAAGCCACTAATCCTTCTTGGAGATGTTAATGCTAAAGTAGGAAGAGAAACTATGTGGGAGAGTGTGGCTGGCAAACACAGCCTGCCTAATATATCAAATGACAATGGAATAAGACGGCAAAGATTTGCTTCTTCAATGAATCTGTACATTGTCAGTACTAAATTTCCACGTAAAGATATACATAAAGTAACATGGACATCACCAAATGGAAATACGAAGAACCAAATAGATCATGTTCTGATTGATAAAAGACATATGAGTACAGTAGTAGATGTGAAAGGTAAGAGAGGGGCAGAGTGTGGTACAGACCATTACTTGATTCTAACAAGACTTAGACAAAGAATAAAGATTGAAAAAAGAAATGTTAATAAAATAACAGAGAGACTGTATCTAGATGAAGATAAGAAAATAGAGTTCCAAGTGAAAATATCAAATAGATTTGAAGCTCTACTAACAAAAGAAGATGAGGAAGATACACAAGTAGAGACAATGTGGCAATGATACATACAATGATATTGTAAATTTGGAGAATGGAAGTAATACCAATGGAGTGGCAAGAGAGTGTGATAATACCATTATACAAAAAAGGAGATAAGCAGGAATGTACAAACTATAGAGGAATATCACTACTTAATTGTACATATAAAATACTGTCAAAGCTATTATTAAACAGACTAAGAAGATACGGAGAATAAATAATCGGAGAACAACAGACAGGCTTTATGAAAGAAAGATCAACTACTGACCAAATATTTATTATAAAAGAGCTTGTGGGAGGAAGGTATGTACAATGTAAAGGAATGTACAAAATACTGGGAATACAACAAAAATCTATATATATATATTATTCATTGACTTTAGAAAGGCTTATGATAGCATTGTGAGATTGTAATTGTCGACAAATATTAGACAAAAAAATCCAAGAAAAGATAATTAGACTAACAAATATGTGTGTTGAGGGCTCAAGAGGGAAAGTAAGAATAGAAAGAGAATTTACAGACACTTTTGACGTTAAAACAGGGGTAAGACAAGGAGATGCGTTGTCACTATTGTTGTTCAACCTCGCTCTTGAAGAAACACTGAAAGTGACAAAATCGGTACAAAGAGGCGCAAACATTGAAGGTGTAATCAATATTTTAGCATTTGCTGATGATGTGGCATTAGTAGCTGATAATAAAAATTATCTAAAAGCACTAGCAAGTGTCCTGTTAAAAGAAGCTAACAAAGGTCTTCAAGTGAATGAAGAAAACACTAAATATATGACGATAGGGAGACAGGCAGAGCCAATCATCTCAACACTGGACGTAATAGATTACAAATGTTTAGCCACTGAAGAGTTCAAGTATCTATGAGTTACTTTGACTAGCCAAAATAAAATGGAAGAGGAAATACAAGTCAGAATTAACGCAGCAAATAGATGTTACTGGAGTCTCCTGAAGCTATTCAAATTAAACTACTGTCAAGACCCACAAAAATAAGAATGTATATAGCTATTGTACAACCTGTTTTATTGTATGGATCTGAGGTGTGGACCTTAAGAATGTATAACAAAAAAAGATTGATTACATTTGAAAACAAAATTTTAAGAAGAATATATGGACCTACCTTTGAATCAGGAGTGTGGAGAATAAAAAAGAGCAGAGAGCTTAGAGAACTGTACAAGAGACCTGATATTGTGGTGGTGGTTAGAAGCAGAAGAATAAGATGGCTTGGTCATGTGAGGAGAAGGGAAGAAAAAAAATGATAAGAAGGGTATGGATGGGGAATCCAGCAGGAAGGTAACCTCTAGGACGACCAAGAATAAGATGGGATGACCAAGTGGAACAGGATGTGAGAAGTCTTGGTGGAGACATCGAAATGGCAGAGGATAGAGGATTGTGGAGGCAACTTGTTGGTGAGGCCAAAAATCACCTTGGATTTGAGTGGCCACAGGAGTAAGAGTAAGTAAGCCACTAGTATTTTTTGCAGTTTTCCCACAATATTCTTTAATTGCCGCCATTTTGAACATTTTAATTGTATCATTGATTGTTTTTTATACTATTAAGTATATTTGTAATATAATTAGTATATTACAAAGACGTACATTTGAGCACAGTATTATTAAATTTAGTTAACTATTTAGTTGTCTGGTGAATGGAAAATAAACACTACACCTTTTCATAAAAAAAAAATTTAGACTTGTTTATAGAACATAATACAATAATAAACAATAGTTTTCGAAAAGTATATATGTTTTAATTAAATTTTTTTAAATAGGGAACATTAAATATAGTTATAAAGAGAAAGCTATTTATAATAACATACATCAGAGGTGAGAACAATTAATGGCATTATTAAATACCTAAATAATCGTCAATTATTTAAGTAAATTATAATACAATAATAATCGTTAGATAAAAGTAAAAATTCTTCCAATGGTACGCTTTATTATAATGAAATTATTATGAATATTAACTAAAATGTATGTAACATAATATACGATTTCTTTGTTCAGTATATCACTATCTTACCAAAGCATATTCCCGTCATTTATAATCGATGCAGACCGAATAATTAAATTTAAAGTAAAAACAAATCTACATCTACCAAATGACGTTTCTAAAACTATTCTATATGCAAACTGTGAATATAAAGGGTTAGAAAAACTTAAAACATGATGGCAGATATTTTATAAAAGATTAACTCCTGGTATAGTTTGCAAACCAACAACTACCCTTATATATGAATGCTCTGCATCATTCCATTAATTTACATTTTTTTACAAATTATACCTTTTTTTCCAAAGACACAGCATCATCAAACAGAATATAAATGTGAAAAAGGATATGGATATTTATGAAATTTTACTATATAAGTTAAATTATACAAAAGTCTTTTTAAAAAATGCACAAATTAATGAAAAGCTTTCTTCAAAAACCAAATTGAAATATAATTCTTTTAATCAAAAATTCAAAATTAGGGAAGAAGAAAAGTCTGGCACATACGAGATAAATTGTGATTTTTGTGAAAAATTATACATCGAACAAACAAACAGAAATATAAAATTAGACTAAAAGGTGTAAAAGGTGTTTTTACAATATCCTACTATATATTGTGGTTGGATTTCAATTGATTTCTTAGTCAAATATTTTTTATCAGTTGAAATCTTCTATAATCTCAATTGTGTGATTTATGAACACACTACAATTTAAGAAATAAGGTAACTGACTAAAAGGAAATCGTTTAACGTAATAAATTAAAAACAAGGCTTTTTACTTAAATGTTTATTCTTACTATAAATATCCATTTAAAAATATAAAGAATAATTACAGTTATCGTTTCTTTTCGGAAAATACATAATTTGTCTGTTAAAATAAATAATTAACCCGGAAAAATATG
>JAQJVL010007084.1:0-25609 GCA_035578905.1 Stictocephala bisonia | reverse complement strand
AGAGCTAATGGCCGTTGGTCAAACTGTCAATATCCCATTGTTAAATGTACTCCATGACTCAGGGGACTATACGTTGGAATATAACATGGCACTCTGTGAGTTTACCACTTTGAAATAAAGTACTAATAGTAATATAATAAAGATTATAAAACTATCTTTTCCAGATATCATATGGGTACTATATTTAGAACATTGGTATTAGTACAATAATGTTGTAAGTGTAGCTAGTCTCTCGGATTATGTAGAAACTGAAGTACAATACATCAACTATCAGAGGAAGTTAGATTTTTTATGGCCATATTAAAAGAAAGGCAATTAAATTATTTGGCAATTTTAAATAAAAAAATAATGTTGTTTCTGAGCATCATTTTTCAATTATTAAATATATTAAGTGAGCAAATTGTTAAAATGTTAGTGCTCTAAAAGGCTATAAATACAGTTGGTAGCCCCACATATTTTGGCGATTTAAATGTTTTAAAAGTAAAATCGTTTAAAGAGTTTTAAAAAATACTCCACAATTGGGAGTTTAAGTTCAAAAGTAAATGATGTTCTATTATTGTAATAATTACACTATATATCAAAAATGTGTAAAAAAACACATGCTTTTAATAAATGTACATATACAAATCGAAGGAGAAAATATTTAAAGGAGGAATATATATCCATCTACCTATATTAAAGTAGATATATTTCTTGATGAAGTCAATAAGTCTTGGATAACCTTATAAAATTAAATCCATAAGATACTGTAATACCAACTTAAAACTTGGGAGTTTGATAAATCAATAAGATGTTGATGATAAAATAGCAAATAAAAATATTATAGAAAGTATTGGATTCTTCTTTGTTGTCAAAGAACTGTTGGAATTAGAAAGGAACGTCTTCATCGATAGAATATCTGCAAACAAGGGACAATACAATATTTTTGTTTACCATAATATCAGGTAAAAATAACCAAGCATACTATCGACAAAAATAAATCAAAATAATTTATGGTTTGGATACATACTGGTCTGTTTTCTCAAGCCATACAGAATGTTAACTGACCCACTTTTATAATACAATTTAGTGTACTAACATACTACTTGACTTTCCAAGAAGTTGGGACCAGTTGGGGTGAAACTTTGAGGTAATGGAGTTTAAGTTTGTTAGAGTTGTCAGGAGTTTTATAGGTTTGCTTTCTGTTCTGGAAATTGTTGGCGATAGGTCTGTACTGCATTCTCCTGATGGTTGCCATCAACGTGGACTAGATTGGAGAAGCCTGGGGTCCATGGTGGGTGTTTTGTAGAGACGTAACTGAGTATCAGGTTTGGCATTAGTTGAATATATAACTAATAATATGTGGTTCGGAGTCCACGTAAAGTTGTAGGTCTCTCAGTTGCCTGTCTATTGGGCTTTTAATAAATGGATCTCTCTAAGGAACAGTTGACCTTAGTTAGTAACCAGATTGCACAGGCTATCTACACCCATATGCTGGCCTCTCATTTCTGAATTTAAACCTAAATACAACATTTTCTATAAACACCATTATAAGTGTAACAAATATCGTTCTTATATTCCTTTTACTAATATGGACTCGGTCATCTACGGGCTTTACTGCCACTACGCAAGTAAACACTAAAGGCCCGCCCATCCATCCTACACATGGACATGATTATTGATAGAAAGTGGAATCATCTCTCACTCTTCTGTAATGCTCAGTTTTGTGAACTAAATATTTACGCTTTCATTTAAATTATCTTATGATTACCCTCAAAGTAATGCTATTTTTATGTGTTATAAATACAGACTTTAATTAATAAAGAAAAATACGAATATTTCTTTTAAGTAGATTTGTGGCATATTTCTTTACTATCATTATCTTTAAAAATGCAGATACACAATTCTTTATCCAGTTTCTTTCTTTCGTATTGCAGGAGAAGAGAGAGGGGAAATTAGGGAAAGATCTAAAAATCACGTTTTAATTTTACATCTGGCTGGTTTACTTTGTCACAAAAATCTCTATTTTAAAGTCAGATCTATTTTTTTATGGTAATGACATTATTTAAAAAATATTTAATATACGCAATACATTGTCCGAATTGCCTGCATGTATTGGATATCTGGAAAATGAATATTATTAATTTCCAATCAATAAGCTATACACTTTTATCATATTTGCTTCCAGTTAACTATTGAAGCTTCATATAGATTCTTGTTTGTTTGAACAGAAGCTCAATAGTCAAATTATATCAACAGGCTGAGGATCACATCTCACTTAGACCCCGCCTCTTGACTTGTTGCCGTCTTATACAAGCCTCTCTTAAAGAGCCTGGTTTTATTTTCTGTCACATCAGTAAGAATTATTTAGAGATTATCTACTCGTTGCTTATTTTGCACTGGTTACTTAATATTACCTAGTTCATATTGAGACCGTTTCGGAATTGTATTTTATTTTAAACTTTATATATAGTTTTATTTTTGGACAAATTTTTCGGACGAACTAAAGTATAAAATACTTTCTTGAATCACTTACCCTTCGTTGCTGTCACAATTGCACAACATTTATTTTTCTATTCTATATTTCTGTTTATTACTAAGTCATTATAGATTGTTTGAATTTGTCTTATAAGTGGTTTTAAGCCCAGTTTCGTAGGACCATTAAAAAAGAGGATCTCAAAATCGTCCCCCAAATAATAAGCTTAACTTCACTGTTCCTGATTCTGATTGGCTGAAAAAATGCTTTGTATATTACCTATTGAATAATCAAATAGCCAATAAAGACATCGTCAATTCCGATCCGACCCTAAACTGTTAAATATCGAGGTTAAGTTTAAAATTTAGTCGAGCCAGAACATCAAAATGGTGCGTTAATGGCCTTCTATACTGACATAATATTCAGTATGTACTACGTGTTGAGTGTCAGAGTTATAAATAATAGATTCATATTTTTATCAGTTAAAAATAGTTATTTTTAGTTTTATGCAAGGTTTGTAGATTAGCTTCAATATAGTAGTTTAAAATATATGTAAGCACAACAATTAATTGTAATGAAAATATTCACCATTTAGATACAGATTTGTAATAGAGTATATATATATATATATATATATATATATATATATATATATGTCGGCCTATGTTTGTAAATAAGTCTTAGGAACTTCTTCCGGAAGTAGATAAGAAAACATGAATAGTGAAAATTTGACTATTTTAATACAAAACAAATAGACCTTTTGCAATACATTTTATTTGTTTTAGCTTCATTTTATCGTAAACAAATACATGATGATTACTTTGTAATTAACATACAAATAACCAATTGTATAATATTTATTAAATACAATTTTTTATATTAGCTCGCAAGATGGATAGATTTGGAACGTAAACAATCTCTTTAAGGCGAATATTCGAACGGTCTTGCACTCGTAACGTTCTAGGCGACTCAATTTCAGAAAACCAGCGCTTTTGTTAACTTGAAATATGCTCATCAGTTGGAACAAGTTTTTAGTATCAAACCCTATGTAAACTAAGATTCAAGGAACTTTGCACATATTTATATATACATTTGTATACAACCAACTTTTAAAATTATTTAAATCCGTTATTTAGTACGTTTGCCTTTTTTCTGAGCACATGAATAACATTCATAAAGTTTTAGAACGAGTCAGAGGTGTTCATACTATAGCCACATCCAGTTTACTATTTTTGTCCCATATGATGAGTAAATGTTGAGTATTAGAAACGTTGTCCACTGGATACATAACGTCGATACTCAATACGAGGATTATGTTTATTTTAAATAAAATACTGATATCTTGATTTACTTTATTAAAATATGACATCAGTAAACGGACAATTCACTGTCCTATATTAAAACGTGTCTAATTTATCCATCTCATGTTGGAAGGAAACAATAAAAAACAAATCTTGCCGTGAGTTTTTTTAATTAAAAATGTATTTTTATAAAGATTTCCGTCAAATAAAAATGCCACGATAAAGCTATTGTTCTATAAGATATACAAATACTCATCAAAACGCATTGATTAAATTGCTTCAATATGGGACAATTTATAGCCTTAACACTGCAACAAAGCTAAGGTTTAACGTTTCAGATAAGCCTTTCCCAGCCAGACAATATTGGAGATAAAAACTGTTTTAGCCACAGCACTTTTTGTAAATAATTCATCTGTGTATCGTAATTTTACAAAGTGAATAAAATTATAAATGTTTTAAATATGAGAATTTTGAGATTACTGCAGTGCAAATTATGTCATGCTTTTACATACCTAATTTACATACACAAAAACACACATTACACTAATATGGAAACTCAACTTTCTTGCAGAACAGTTTTGTACGAGTTAAATAAATATTAAGATTATGAAGCTCCATTTAACAAGTTACAGATGTTAAACACCACTTGTAGAGTTTTGTTTCATTTGTCTGTAAATATCATTTGTATAGTGTTTTATTTATTAATAGTGAAGTTATTTCAGTACTTCAGACTGAACAGACTGAATAACAGTGAAGTTATTCAGACCGAATTACCTGTTATATTGAAGAGTAAAAACAAGATGAAAAGTTCTGGATTGCGCAAAAGGCCACACAAATGTGCTTCCTAATGTCATATCTTATTTCACTCCAAAACACTCTCCCACACTACTGAGTCATCCCCGTGTTACAGCAAGGATACCAGTTGTAACACGACGGTCTCTTTAGACTTTTAGCTTTACTCTTGAAGTCATGGGTTTTAAAATTGTAAATTGGTTACAGCTATTTTCTAAGAACATCCTGAACTTCCTCTTAAAATAACTTGAACATAATTATTCTAAATCGATCTAGCGATACCTAAGTATCAAACTACAGAATCACAGACAACCACTTCGGGCATCGCAAACAGTCTCTTGTTGTAAATTGATCTAGCGATACCTAGATATCAGTAGTAGGGATATGGGCATTGACAAACGTCTCATGGTGAGTTTTCGTCAAATGGTGAGTCGGTGGTGGGGGAAGGTCACGTGACCGGATCCAAGATGGCGGCCCCGGATCCAAGATGGCTGCCCCCATTCCTGCCAACCTGTTGGGAATTTTCCCTCCCAAAAATTCCCAAATTTCCCTCAAATTCCCTTTTGTACTATAAAATACACTATTAACCTTGTTATACTATATAAAATGCATTATTTTCTCTTATACTCTATAGTAAATCTATACTCTATGGGAACCTTGACCTTGACCCAAGTTTCCACACCACCCAAGAGGTATAGGGTCATTGCACTCTGTGCAAAGGCGCGTTTTTTATTATAGTGGGTGTCCCCAGTAGGCATAATCCCACTTCCTTTAATGTAACTTACTCCATTCCTGCCAACCTGTTGGGAATTTTTCCTCCCAAAATTTCCCTCAAATTCCCTTTTTTGTACTATATAAAATACACTCTTAACCTAACTTTTACCATTTTATACTATATAAAATACACTCTTAGCTTAGCTATACTATATAAAATAAACTTTTTTTTTGTCCAAGACGCGGCCGGAAACAGTGCTACCACCCTCCCCTCCCAAATTTCCCGCCAAATTTCCCTCAAATTCCCTCGTTATACTATATAAAATGTACTCTTAGCCAAAATGCACTCTATTTACAGTCTGGGTTGGGCTAACCCGGGTTAACACAACGTGGGTTTATAAAACCCAGGTTAACACAACGTGGGTTATTAAAGCCCGGGTTAAATCAACGTGGGTTAATAAAACCCGGGTTAACACAACGTGGGTTAACCCGGGTTAAATCAACGTGGGTTAATAAAACCCGGGTTAACACAACGTGGGTTATTAAAGCCCGGGTTAAATCAACGTGGGTTAATAAAACCCGGGTTTTATGGGACCTTGACCCAAGTTTCCACACCACCCAAGAGGTATAGGGTCATTGCACTCTGTGCAAAGGCGCGTTTTTTATTATAGTGGGTGTCCCCATTAGGCATAATCCCACTTACTTTAATGTAACTTGCCCCAACCATCGCAAGCTACAGTGATAGCCACTCCATAACAAAATTGCTACCTCCCAGTATTATTTTTGTGTTTTTTTTATTTTATTTTATTTTTTATTATTTTTTTTTTGATCCCATATAAGTCTAGCCGCCACTTTACTTGGAGAAGCCTTTCAATGTGACGCAAAAACTTACAAAGGGCTTTTATTTATTTTTTTATTTTCTCGTTACTAAAAATATCCCTTACTCACACCCTGGACTTACAGAGTTTAAGCCAGCCATAGAGTGTTACACACATCCAGATACACGTACCGTACGAGGGCCCATTGCATACTAGATGCATCTGTGACTCAAGGTCTTACGGGGATTAGCCCAGCCCCAAGCTGCAGGACCGCCTCAGGACTTATGCGTTTTACGGCTGCCTTAGAGAACAGTCGGGCGATTGTTTTATTGAATTTGGGCCGCCCTCACCTCGACGTTACGGTTATTGCACTTACACACACACACACATACACACTGGGTTACGGACCGTTAGACCAAACCCAGAGCCCACACACCATGGAACTACAGATTACAAGTTTTAAAACTTAAGTCTCTAAATGCTTCTTTCTACAATTGGAAGTTATTATAGTCTTTAATAATCCGCGCTCCTTTAAGTTCTTCTAATATTGTAATAATCTCACTGTCATGGTCAGTGTTTCCCACCTTTTTTGAGGCAATCAACAAACGCAACCTGTCTACTAATTGATTAGGATCGTCCCAGCTCGAGTAATTAACCTTTGAAAATTTTAAAACATCCTTGTATACTTGTCTCCTTACTTCATCCATTTCATTTCCATCGTCTGAACTACTATCAAAGTAATCTTGCTTATTTGAACTATACGTCTCCCCACCCTTATCTGCATCAAGTGAATTGTTTTCAATCTCATCCACGTGATACCTACCTAATTTTTCCATTTCATTTTCATCGTCTGAACTACTATCAAAGTAATCTTGCTCATTTGAACTATACGTCTCCCCACCCTTATCTGCATCAAGTGAATTGTTTTCAATCTCATCCACGTGATACCTACCTAATTTTACAGGTAACCTATCTGGAGTTTTTGAACGTTTCCTAGGATGAAAAGTACTGTCTATTGGATTATTTACATACATTGTACTACTTTCCTCACTTATTGGTGTTAAACCGTTAATTAAAGGTTTAATAATGTTTTTATATTTAAGACCCCTGCTTCCTTTCACCATTCCATTATTAGGATTTATATAGGATTTTGTTTGCAGCAACATTTTCCTGTACGAATCCAAATCTCCATCTCTATAGTCTTTAATTGATGTTTTTATGGGTTTCCTCATAAAAACTAACTCGAATAGATCACATGACCCAGGATATACCTTACCGTCAATCAAGATGTTATTTCCTTCAAATTTAACTGACTGTGTACCCATTTTAAATTGTTCACTTCCTTTATCGAAAGTGATCCCATAAGTATGGTCAGCTGCATTATTCAAGTTTTTTATACTAAACTGTAACCATGACATTAGATCACTCCCAACTTCACTATGTGCATCGTTACCTTGAATTGAGGACACTTTTAAAGCTTGAGCTTTCTCAGGTTCAGTGGAAGCCGAAGCTGATACAAGATCTTGTTCATTCGAATTCATGTTTAATAATAATAAAGAATTTAGAAAACAACTCTATTTATAGCCTGGGTTGGGCTAACTCGGGTTAAATCAACGTGGGTTAATAAAACCCGGGTTAAATCAACGTGGGTTAATAAAACCCGGGTTAACACAACGTGGGTTAATAAAGCCTGGGTTAAATCAACGTGGGTTAATAAAACCCGGGTTAACACAACGTGGGTTAATAACACCCGGATTTACAGGTCTGGTGGGAAATGTTCTTCTGGCCAGAGCTTGTAGCTCTTTGGCGATGATTTCTCTCTCACATTCATAACTGGATTGAATTGTGTCCAATTCATAACTGATTAAGATTTTTGTAAACCAAAATATTTATTGGTTTTTAAGAGATTCCGCACATCTTCCCCGTCATAAATAGGGTCTTGAACATTGCTCAATTTTTTATTATCAATCGTCCAATGGTCACTATGCTGTCTTGGAGTGTTTAATAATACATATTCCATATTAACAGCATCTGTAGGTAAAACGGGTTTACCAAGGTTTCTAAGCAATTTCCCTTCTATATCAATGTCCCCATCAGGATAAGTCCTTTTTAAGGAAGACCTATTAACAAAACCCATAGTTGCAGCATCCGAATTTAAGACTGGATCACGCAACTCTCTTATAAATTTGTTATTAGCTGAAAACTGCATGTCAGAAGTCCTTTTTAAAGCGTAATTCCGTACAAATTGCATATTTACCGCATCATCCTGTAGAAGGGGTGTGGAAACATTTCTAATAGTTCTGTTTTTAGCATCATAATGATCGTTTACATCTGATAATGATAGACAATTCTTTTGCACATACGCGGCATTTACCGCGTTGTGGACATCAGACTGGGTCTTTGCTACACTCTGATCAAATCGACCGAACTTGTCCACACTCATACTGACACTACAACCTTTCAATTGGAACAAGCTTTTTATACAAGACAGAAAGTAGGTCAAGGTCACCCAAACGAGTTTTTAAAAAAATAAAGTTTATTTCCACAATTACAATCATGTCTTATCACTAAAAAATACAAGAGTCTTATAACTATTGACTAGATGATGAAAGGTGAAGAGAGAGTTCTGTAGAATTGTTCCCACTCACACCATAGGAGATGAGATAGAGCGATCCTGGCTGAATATTCCTCACATCTTCATTCTGCAGTAGATGTACAAAGCGTTTTGGCAGGAAGACTTGAAACTTGGGTTCATCGCCTGGAACGTATGGTGCATCACTCAATGCAACTAATACTGCGTCACCGACAGCTGTATCAATCTTTCTAATGTGGTGAATGATGTAGTGCTTGTGCTCTTTGAGTTCTGAGCACCTCTTCGTTAGCAGCACCGAAGATTTGGATTGAGCATTGAATTGCTCAACCAACGTTTGAAGGTATTGTGGAGATGTCATCTGAAGCTGATGTAGATGTTTCCTCTGTAAAATCTGAGTAATACTGATGCATTGTCAGTGGTGTTGTGGTGTATATATACCCTCCAATATCCCCACCACTGCAACAATCTAACGGATCTTGTAAAAAACCCTCCAAACGCTTAGCCTTTTTCAACACACAATTGACATACATATGTGCATGGTTTTGAACGGAAATACATGCTATATCTCTATGTAGTTTAAAAGATGTATCAATAGCTGTATTATAAACATTTCCAGACGTAAACAATTGAATCCAATTACGCTTTTCTACTCCTGTGGTATAAAATGTTTTAAACTTTGAACAGAAGTGGTACATAATGTTATCTAGGGTATCATAATCACTAAAACCTTCTTCCCATTTGATGTGATGATAATTATTTGTTAACCATCTGTTTGTAATCTTCGCCCGTTTACTTCAAAACGTGGTTGAGCATGCCATCTTTTACTAATATCATGTTCTAACCACATAAAGTCCTTGTAGATTTCCCACGGATCCTGCTTGACGACTGGGTTGCAGTCACCGTCCAGGATGGGTGCTTGTTCAGTAGCGTTGTATTCCACCATGAATATGGGAAAAAAGTACCTGACCGAATTTTCTAAGTTGTTTTTCAGATTTAACGCTGTTTTCATAAATCCGCCCCTCCAGTGCACTAACCGTATCTTTAAGTGATGTCAGCACTGAACCTATAGTTGTTGTTTGTTGACCTAATATTTCCAAAATATGCGATTTTGCTTCGGTTAACACTTTTAGGTTTACAGCCTCGTCCATTTTTTTCGCATCTCTAACAGATTTAATTCCCATATTATCAAAGTCCCAGTCGTCCTTGCGTTTCTTTGGACAGTTTGCCAGTAGATTCTAGTTTCGTTATTTACCGTTAGATTTCGCTCAAATTTGGTACACGTGTGCAGATATATATTACGATGATTTCAGGTCAAACCTCATTCAGTCTCAGACTTTTGAACGAGACACATCTAGCAGCTCCGCTATTTACAACGCATCTATTGCAACCGTATAGTAAGTATACATAACCTATAAATTCGTTTTACTCTCTAGGAACATAACCTAACTTATCTTACCTTCACCAAGATATTGAAAAACATTTTCTACAGGGATTTCTAGTATTATACATACCCGAGTAGATAGATATTGAGAGTTTTACGATATTGTGTTTCATTCGTTGCAGATCATCATCATGAACCCCAACCAGACCAAATGCCCCAGATGCAGCAAGACCATGTCTAAGGCAAACATAGCTCGCCACCTCAAGAGCTGCACCGGGCCTACAACAACCCGGGAGCCTCAACGTCCCTGTACGACTTGTGGAGTCATGATAACTATCTCCAACCTCAGACGGCACCTCAAGAAGTGTAGCCCCGCTCACCTCAAGAGGAAAGCAGACGAGCCAGCCCCCTCCACTTCCAAGGTTGCTCGCTTCGAGACCGACCCCCAACCATCAACCAGCGATTCCATCATCAACAACGTGCGCTCTTCGATCGTGTCAGCATACAACACGGTCAAGGAGACGACAATATAACACATCGCTACAAATGCAATAAATAGGTCCGAAAGTCGTCTCAGGGTTCGACCACATGCAGTGAGTGAAATGTTGACCATAGCGTGTTGTATGCTGACACGATCGAAGAGCGCACGTTGTTGATGATGGAATCGCTGGTTGATGGTTGGGGGTCGGTCTCGAAGCGAGCAACCTTGGAAGTGGAGGGGGCTGGCTCGTCTGCTTTCCTCTTGAGGTGAGCGGGGCTACACTTCTTTAGGTGCCGTCTGAGGTTGGAGATAGTTATCATGACTCCACAAGTCGTACAGGGACGTTGAGGCTCCCGGGTTGTTGTAGGCCCGGTGCAGCTCTTGAGGTGGCGAGCTATGTTTGCCTTAGACATGGTCTTGCTGCATCTGGGGCATTTGGTCTGGTTGGGGTTCATGATGATGATCTGCAACGAATGAAACACAATATCGTAAAACTCTCAATATCTATCTACTCGGGTATGTATAATACTAGAAATCCCTGTAGAAAATGTTTTTCAATATCTTGGTGAAGGTAAGATAAGTTAGGTTATGTTCCTAGAGAGTAAAACGAATTTATAGGTTATGTATACTTACTATACGGTTGCAATAGATGCGTTGTAAATAGCGGAGCTGCTAGATGTGTCTCGTTCAAAAGTCTGAGACTGAATGAGGTTTGACCTGAAATCATCGTAATATATATCTGCACACGTGTACCAAATTTGAGCGAAATCTAACGGTAAATAACGAACTAGAATCTACTGGCAAACTGTCCAAAGAAACGCAAGGACGACTGGGACTTTGATAATATGGGAATTAAATCTGTTAGAGATGCGAAAAAAATGGACGAGGCTGTAAACCTAAAAGTGTTAACCGAAGCAAAATCGCATATTTTGGAAATATTAGGTCAACAAACAACAACTATAGGTTCAGTGCTGACATCACTTAAAGATACGGTTAGTGCACTGGAGGGGCGGATTTATGAAAACAGCGTTAAATCTGAAAAACAACTTAGAAAATTCGGTCAGGTACTTTTTTCCCATATTCATGGTGGAATACAACGCTACTGAACAAGCACCCATCCTGGACGGTGACTGCAACCCAGTCGTCAAGCAGGATCCGTGGGAAATCTACAAGGACTTTATGTGGTTAGAACATGATATTAGTAAAAGATGGCATGCTCAACCACGTTTTGAAGTAAACGGGCGAAGATTACAAACAGATGGTTAACAAATAATTATCATCACATCAAATGGGAAGAAGGTTTTAGTGATTATGATACCCTAGATAACATTATGTACCACTTCTGTTCAAAGTTTAAAACATTTTATACCACAGGAGTAGAAAAGCGTAATTGGATTCAATTGTTTACGTCTGGAAATGTTTATAATACAGCTATTGATACATCTTTTAAACTACATAGAGATATAGCATGTATTTCCGTTCAAAACCATGCACATATGTATGTCAATTGTGTGTTGAAAAAGGCTAAGCGTTTGGAGGGTTTTTTACAAGATCCGTTAGATTGTTGCAGTGGTGGGGATATTGGAGGGTATATATACACCACAACACCACTGACAATGCATCAGTATTACTCAGATTTTACAGAGGAAACATCTACATCAGCTTCAGATGACATCTCCACAATACCTTCAAACGTTGGTTGAGCAATTCAATGCTCAATCCAAATCTTCGGTGCTGCTAACGAAGAGGTGCTCAGAACTCAAAGAGCACAAGCACTACATCATTCACCACATTAGAAAGATTGATACAGCTGTCGGTGACGCAGTATTAGTTGCATTGAGTGATGCACCATACGTTCCAGGCGATGAACCCAAGTTTCAAGTCTTCCTGCCAAAACGCTTTGTACATCTACTGCAGAATGAAGATGTGAGGAATATTCAGCCAGGAGCGCTCTATCTCATCTCCCATGGTGTGAGTGGGAACAATTCTACAGAACTCTCTCTTCACCTTTCATCATCTAGTCAATAGTTATAAGACTCTTGTATTTTTTAGTGATAAGACATGATTGTAATTGTGGAAATAAACTTTATTTTTTTAAAAACTCGTTTGGGTGACCTTGACCTACTTTCTGTCTTGTATAAAAAGCTTGTTCCAATTGAAAGGTTGTAGTGTCAGTATGAGTGTGGACAAGTTCGGTCGATTTGATCAGAGTGTAGCAAAGACCCAGTCTGATGTCCACAACGCGGTAAATGCCGCGTATGTGCAAAAGAATTGTCTATCATTATCAGATGTAAACGATCATTATGATGCTAAAAACAGAACTATTAGAAATGTTTCCACACCCCTTCTACAGGATGATGCGGTAAATATGCAATTTGTACGGAATTACGCTTTAAAAAGGACTTCTGACATGCAGTTTTCAGCTAATAACAAATTTATAAGAGAGTTGCGTGATCCAGTCTTAAATTCGGATGCTGCAACTATGGGTTTTGTTAATAGGTCTTCCTTAAAAAGGACTTATCCTGATGGGGACATTGATATAGAAGGGAAATTGCTTAGAAACCTTGGTAAACCCGTTTTACCTACAGATGCTGTTAATATGGAATATGTATTATTAAACACTCCAAGACAGCATAGTGACCATTGGACGATTGATAATAAAAAATTGAGCAATGTTCAAGACCCTATTTATGACGGGGAAGATGTGCGGAATCTCTTAAAAACCAATAAATATTTTGGTTTACAAAAATCTTAATCAGTTATGAATTGGACACAATTCAATCCAGTTATGAATGTGAGAGAGAAATCATCGCCAAAGAGCTACAAGCTCTGGCCAGAAGAACATTTCCCACCAGACCTGTAAATCCGGGTGTTATTAACCCACGTTGTGTTAACCCGGGTTTTATTAACCCACGTTGATTTAACCCAGGCTTTATTAACCCACGTTGTGTTAACCCGGGTTTTATTAACCCACGTTGATTTAACCCGGGTTTTATTAACCCACGTTGATTTAACCCGAGTTAGCCCAACCCAGGCTATAAATAGAGTTGTTTTCTAAATTCTTTATTATTATTAAACATGAATTCGAATGAACAAGATCTTGTATCAGCTTCGGCTTCCACTGAACCTGAGAAAGCTCAAGCTTTAAAAGTGTCCTCAATTCAAGGTAACGATGCACATAGTGAAGTTGGGAGTGATCTAATGTCATGGTTACAGTTTAGTATAAAAAACTTGAATAATGCAGCTGACCATACTTATGGGATCACTTTCGATAAAGGAAGTGAACAATTTAAAATGGGTACACAGTCAGTTAAATTTGAAGGAAATAACATCTTGATTGACGGTAAGGTATATCCTGGGTCATGTGATCTATTCGAGTTAGTTTTTATGAGGAAACCCATAAAAACATCAATTAAAGACTATAGAGATGGAGATTTGGATTCGTACAGGAAAATGTTGCTGCAAACAAAATCCTATATAAATCCTAATAATGGAATGGTGAAAGGAAGCAGGGGTCTTAAATATAAAAACATTATTAAACCTTTAATTAACGGTTTAACACCAATAAGTGAGGAAAGTAGTACAATGTATGTAAATAATCCAATAGACAGTACTTTTCATCCTAGGAAACGTTCAAAAACTCCAGATAGGTTACCTGTAAAATTAGGTAGGTATCACGTGGATGAGATTGAAAACAATTCACTTGATGCAGATAAGGGTGGGGAGACGTATAGTTCAAATGAGCAAGATTACTTTGATAGTAGTTCAGACGATGAAAATGAAATGGAAAAATTAGGTAGGTATCACGTGGATGAGATTGAAAACAATTCACTTGATGCAGATAAGGGTGGGGAGACGTATAGTTCAAATGAGCAAGATTACTTTGATAGTAGTTCAGACGATGGAAATGAAATGGATGAAGTAAGGAGACAAGTATACAAGGATGTTTTAAAATTTTCAAAGGTTAATTACTCGAGCTGGGACGATCCTAATCAATTAGTAGACAGGTTGCGTTTGTTGATTGCCTCAAAAAAGGTGGGAAACACTGACCATGACAGTGAGATTATTACAATATTAGAAGAACTTAAAGGAGCGCGGATTATTAAAGACTATAATAACTTCCAATTGTAGAAAGAAGCATTTAGAGACTTAAGTTTTAAAACTTGTAATCTGTAGTTCCATGGTGTGTGGGCTCTGGGGTGGTCTAACGGTCCGTAACCCAGTGTGTATGTGTGTGTGTGTGTAAGTGCAATAACCGTAACGTCGAGGTGAGGGCGGCCCAAATTCAATAAAAAAATCGCCCGACTGTTCTCTAAGGCAGCCGTAAAACGCATAAGTCCTGAGGCGGTCCTGCAGCTTGGGGCTGGGCTAATCCCCGTAAGACCTTGAGTCGCAGATGCATCTAGTATGCAATGGGCCCTCGTACGGTACGTGTATCTGGATGTGTGTAACACTCTATGGCTGGCTTAAACTCTGTAAGTCCAGGGTGTGAGTAAGGGATATTTTTAGTAACGAGAAAATAAAAAAATAAATAAAAGCCCTTTGTAAGTTTTTGCGTCACATTGAAAGGCTTCTCCAAGTAAAGTGGCGGCTAGACTTATATGGGATCAAAAAAAAAAAAAAATAAAAAATAAAATAAAATAAAATAAAACACAAAAATAATACTGGGAGGTAGCAATTTTGTTATGGAGTGGCTATCACTGTAGCTTGCGATGGTTGGGGCAAGTTACATTAAAGTAAGTGGGATTATGCCTACTGGGGACACCCACTATAATAAAAAACGCGCCTTTGCACAGAGTGCAATGACCCTATACCTCTTGGGTGGTGTGGAAACTTGGGTCAAGGTGTTAATAAAACCCGGGTTTTATTAACCCACGTTGATTTAACCCGGGCTTTAATAACCCACGTTGTGTTAACCCGGGTTTTATTAACCCACGTTGATTTAACCCGGGTTAACCCACGTTGTGTTAACCCGGGTTTTATTAACCCACGTTGATTTAACCCGGGCTTTAATAACCCACGTTGTGTTAACCTGGGTTTTATAAACCCACGTTGTGTTAACCCGGGTTAGCCCAACCCAGACTGTAAATAGAGTGCATTTTGGCTAAGAGTACATTTTATATAGTATAACGAGGGAATTTGAGGGAAATTTGGCGGGAAATTTGGGAGGGGAGGGTGGTAGCACTGTTTCCGGCCGCTGTCTTGGACAAAAAAAAGTTTATTTTATATAGTATAGCTAAGCTAAGAGTGTATTTTATATAGTATAAAATGGTAAAAGTTAGGTTAAGAGTGTATTTTATATAGTACAAAAAAGGGAATTTGAGGGAAATTTTGGGAGGAAAAATACCCAACAGGTTGGCAGGAATGGAGTAAGTTACATTAAAGGAAGTGGGATTATGCCTACTGGGGACACCCACTATAATAAAAAACGCGCCTTTGCACAGAGTGCAATGACCCTATACCTCTTGGGTGGTGTGGAAACTTGGGTCAAGGTCAAGGTTCCCATAGAGTATAGATTTACTATAGAGTATAAGAGAAAATAATGCATTTTATATAGTATAACAAGGTTAATAGTGTATTTTATAGTACAAAAGGGAATTTGAGGGAAATTTGGGAATTTTTGGGAGGGAAAATTCCCAACAGGTTGGCAGGAATGGGGGCAGCCATCTTGGATCCGGGGCCGCCATCTTGGATCCGGTCACGTGACCTTCCCCCACCACCGACTCACCATTTGACGAAAAGTCACCATGAGACATTTGTCAGTGCCCATATCCCTACTACTGATATCAAACTACAGAATCACAGACAACCAATTCGGGCATCGCAAACAGTCTCTTGTTGTAAATTGATCTAGCGATACCTAGATATCAAACTACAGAATCACAGACAACCACTTCCGGTACCACAATCAGTCTCTTATCGTAAATAGATCTAGCGATACCTAGATATCAAACTAAAGAATCACAAACAACCACTTCGGGCATCGCAAACAGTCTCTTGTTGTAAATTGATCTAGCGATACCTAAATATCAAACTAAAGAATCACAGACAATTACTTTGGGCATCGCAAACAGTTTCTTGTAAATCATGGTATCTTAATTGTATTAAAAAAAAATATATTTCTTAAATTTATTGATAAAATTAAGTTCAATACAAACAAGTTCTTTATTCCACTGCTGTTACATTAAAAAACAATTATTTTTACCAACAGTATATAAAAATATCCTACACAGTCTTGAAACTGTACGTGGAACAAGTCGTTATAGATAGTTTTTTTGGAAGTTAAATTACAATTAATTGGTCATAAAAAAGTAAGATACAAAATATTTAATTATGATTAATAAAGGGTGGGAAATTATTGCATGCTATATCTGAAGTTATGTAATACAAAGTTAGTTTTATGTAGTCATAAATTCTTTTAATTACTTGCATCTGATATATAATATTATATAAATTCATTATATACATATATATATATATATATATATATATATATATATATATATATATATATATATATATATATATATACAAGGGTTTTACAGTACATTTCAGTATTATTTAATAATCTTTACACATGACTTCTGTGATATTACACCTTATAAAAATATAAAATAACATATAAAAAAATAAAACAACTTAAGTCAATTTATATCTCCTAAATAATACAACTGTGTAGTATGTTATTAGCAATACACATCACATTTATTTTATTTAAGAAAACTATGACATTAAAAATATACCATGAAAAAGATTTCTTTGAGTTATCTAAAACTTTATTTAGTAGATAAGATAAAAAGTTTTATTTTTAGTTGGAGCCCACCATAGTTTTAGTTATATTGTGAGTTTTACTTTTAAGATGAACAATTTTTGCGTACCTTTTTAACCATCCATCCCTAGAAAATATAAATATATTGTTGCTGATCCATCATTACAAAACAACCAAGTTGATTATTCTTTAGCCTGAACTAAATAGAGTTCATTTCAACATTCCCCTAATGATATTCACATGCTATCAGTCAAACTACGTTTTATATATAACTTTTAATGAATTCGTATTTGCAGTAATTTATTGAATAAAAACCTAAAAAGTCAAATTGAAATACCGATCATTTTAAAAGTATTGATTACTAAGAGGGTATAAACTGAATGAAAGTTTTACTTTACTTTGATTTTGTTCCATTAATTCTTAAATTATTATAAACATAATTCTATAATATATGTTATATAATACTAAACTTACTGGTATCTAGTTTATAGTGATTATTTCAAGGAAAGGATTATCTACTTTTTAACCTTACTCTGTACTTTTCCCATTGACTATCAGTGCAGGGATCTTATTAAGAAATTATGGGGAGAATTAGTTCACTGTCATTTCATAATGCCAATTTATAGATTTACTGAGACCATGTTTCTGTTTATGGCCTATTTGAGAATAATTTAAAATTTATAATAATACAAAAATAAAAAATATATAATTGTACCTATCGTTATTATCTTTATTTAAGTGTTTATATACTTTTCCATAGAATATTCTCTATTTTCAAATTTTAACTTTTCATCAGTGAACATTTAAATCTGTTTTGCGTTAAATGTCAACCTTGAAACGTCAGATAAGTTCAACGTGGTGCGTTTTTGTTGTTGGATGTTTTGCTGCGTAAAATATGTTTTTTCATGTAAAAGTATCTGTTTATATAGCCCAATTTCTTTGTGTTATTTATATTGAGTTTATATTATTTTGTATAATCCAATATTGTGCTTAGCAAAGGAAGGATAGCACACATAGAACACTGTTATTTTGGCTCAGTTATGTGTTTAAAATGTTATATTATACAGGTATATTATAAAAATGTATTACATTAAAAAAAATAATGAATGGATTTTGTATATGGAAAAAAGTATATATTTTCTCTGAAAGGCACTGAAAATCAAGTTGAATGAAAATAAAATCGTAATTTAGAAGTTAAATAAATATCAAGTTAACTTTTATAGAACAGAAAGTTTTATATTTAAAATATTATCTCTAATGTAATATTTTATTCTTGGCTCTTGGGATCCATAAATATACTCTTAATTAACTAATTAAAACTGCACTTTGGGAAACGACTTTTCAAAACTTCTATCATTAAATAAAATCATTAGGACTTAAAACTTTACTTGGAATTTTACCAAAAACTATAGAAAAGTAATTACCAACTAACTAGCCCATTGATGATCGCACATTTTGAATCATAACGTTTTCATTTTTACTTTAATTATAATATTCCAGCATTTCATATACATTAAAATTATTTAAGGTATTATTTTATATATATTATTAAAATAATATTCCCATATACACTGATGCTCTGTGGCTAAGCTACACCAAGGGTTGAGTAGCTGTAACTTGCCACTTCCTTACCAATGTGGAGAGGGAGAGTTTGTGTCTGGGCAATTCTTAAGGTTTGGTAATCAGTAACTTTTATATGTAAGTATTTATTTTAGCGTTAATGATCAAAGTATGCTAATGGAACTCTACACATGTTGTCATTATAATGAACTCTCAATTGATAAAAATTAGAAATTATTTTTAAAAGCGTAACCTTACCTAATAATTAGTTATATTTAAGTATATTCTTTAAATATCTGTTAAGAATAACGTGGGGAAACTATCGACAAATGTTAGTGGGTATGAAGTTATACATATGTAAGTAGCATCCTACACAGGTCGGAATATTTCTTCAAGTAAAATTGATGCTGAAGGTTTTGTTTTTGCTCATAAATTGAATGCTGCATAGTTAAAACGTAATACGTATGTAGCTCAGATGTTGACATTTAGCTCCCTTTGTCTATTCGTTTAAATATTTGAGTTCTAAGAATAGCTTCCCTCATTTTTACTAACCTGCCTCTCTTTCAAAATGTCATCAGAATATAACGTAACATCAAACACATTATTTTTCATTTTTTGTGTTAAACATAATACGTGTTTATAATCATAATTAAATTAAATGAAAAATATCTTTATTTGTGTGGCAAAGTTAGGACTATTTAGTTCTCTCTTCCACTTAACCACATATAATGACATGTAAAGCAATATATGAACATAATTATGATGTTAATAGTTAAGTTACTAAAGTTAACGGTTTAGATCATCGGTATCACGGATGAGATTTGTTTGTCACAAGAAACTTCGTAATAAGATTCTCTTAAAGAGGAATAATTTCATCCACCAGTAGTGCATAAGACATACTGTTGAACTAATGGGATTAAAGCTCATGTACACTAAATACAACATAGAAACTTAGTTTAGTATTGTTTACTAGTTTACATAAAACTATTTAGTAGTAAATGTACATGATTACTTCATGTAGAGGGTTTGGATTAAAATATATTAATCACATTTAAAAGAAACCCATCAGGCAACAACATTACTGTATTAAACTCTTTAGGAATCAATAAAAATATCATTTACCATCCATCATAAAATATTGAGTTTACACCACCAAAAGATATTTTAATAATAACTAACACCCAGTTCATTAAATCATTATTATTTTTCATTAGTATGACGCCAATTGTCAAGATAATGGCAAATATGAGAGTGTATATGAACGAGTGTAGTCAATATTACTAACTAAAGTCGAATGTTCCTCAGAAAGAGCTATTTATTGATAGCCCAATACTCAGGACAACTAAAGGAATCAAAACCACGTAGTGTTGGTCTGATTGTCAGCTTACTGTCAAACTTAGTACTTTATTCTCTTCTCTACACAACATCTGAACCTTGAGTACCATCTAACATGGACACCCCAGACTACTCTAGTAGTGTACACACTGATGGCAACCATTGAGCGGACACCATTTCTAAATTAAGATGACCGAGCATACAACATATCGCCTACAATATCTTCAATACTTTGTCCCCAAGTAGCTGAGTTACAGCACTGCTTCACCACTGCCAAAAAATATTGAATTAAACACTTGAAAAAGTCAACTTCTGTAAAAAAAATATTTTATGCTATCTAGACAGGTTTAATGAATTGACGTCAATAAATAAGTTGCATGAAATCGACAATCGCTTCGATTTCGTTGCAGTATCAAACAATTTATTCTTCTGTATAAATGTTTCTCCATTTTCAGTTTTAAGTAGTAGAAAATGCGTTATTTAAAATAAGAGTCTGCAAAGGCTGCCGGCCATGTTGGTTTTTATCCCATAAGAACAATGTTATTATCGAACCGGACATAAGATCACGCGTATCCCAATCAAATGGTTATTTTTAACAGATTTTTCAACAAAAAAATTGCATTTGATCAAGAACGTAATTGCGCGTTGGAATTGCTCTGCTAATTCCTAATTAGTATTGTAGAAAAACATACAAAAATTATTTAGTTTGAAATTTTTAGTTTCCTCTAGTTTTCAAAACTAGGTGTATGTATTCAAAATATCAAAAGAAAACCCATTGCACAATATCATAACGTTTAAAATGACACCTCATGCACGACTGTTGGCCAATAAATTACGAAACATATAGATTCACGAATAACATTGTTCTTATGGGATTAAAACCAACATGGCGGACGGCCTCTGCAGACTCTAAAGTAATAATCAATACATAAGGTGTCTGAACAGAAACAGGATGATATCTAACAGCCCACTTTATCTTCGTGGGATGTACTGCATGGTGTTACTAACGCCTGCCAGTGGAGAACGCAATATAGGTACCGTATACATGTTGCCTATCAACAAGACATCAAGGCGCTCACAGCTACAGTCAACTTCTAAATATGCAAGGCTGACATCGTAACGTAAAAAAAGTGGCATTTGAAAAGTATTTTGTTCTTTTGAATGCTTCCAACTGAATTGGAAGCGTACCAGGCACACAGCCCAACATTTGCAACGTGTCTCTAAGTTCGTCAGTTTTCCTGATCTCTGGAAACACGCAGTAGTCCGTCAATGACAAAAATGTTCTTCTCCACAGGTATATAAGCATACTTTCAGCCTTATCTAACTGGCTCTAACAACACGATTTATATCTTACTCAGAGAGGAACTAATTGTTGTGTAAGTGTCAATCTGGTCTTCTTGCTCATTACAGCACGCACTACTACTGCACTTCTTAAAATAATCGATGACATTAGGCTAGCTCCATATAAGAGAGTCATTACCATTTCAACTGTATATTTAAAAAAATATAAATTGCATTTTTTATTTTTATTATAAGTTTTAATGACTTTTATCCTAGTTGGAACAAAAAAAGGACCGGAATATTAACTACTTTTCACTGTACCTCAAATGTACACCATTATTACACAAAATCACGTAATTGTATGGCATTTATATTTTAATATATGTTTGATATAAATTGTTTCTATATGTTTCATACAGTTTAAAATTTTTACTCTTCAGAGAAGAAAAGTCAATATTAATTACCTAAAACATTGATAAGTATATAAATTATTAAAACTAGTAATGTAATGAAATTTAAAAACGCTTGTCATAACGAACAATTACAAGAGGAAAACAATGGTGTGATTTGATTTTTTGTAGGCTTCTTAGATCTTTAGAAAATAAGCCTCAAACTCTGGTGCACATAATTGCTGCGCCGAACGTAGTATTGTTTTTTAGGCCTCTTGTGATATTTATACAATTCAATTAAATGAAATGAATGATATTAATTTTTTAATTTTATTCATAGAAAATTGACACCCAGAGGGAGTAATTATTCTATATTATTATAATTTTATATTTCCGTTATTTTCACTTAGTAAAAACTTTATTTATGTGTAATTTAATAATTAATTATTTACCAGGGAAAAACTTTCAACAGCAATATTGTATTGTCTAGTAATACTTTATTATATTACATCGATAAATGGTAAAAGTTGGCTAATATTATTCATATTTATAAACCATATATACTTTAAGTACTCGATATCACAGTTAGTTATAGATCACACCCAGAAGGGTTTTGAGCGGTAAGTAAAACTATTTTAATATCAAAAACGTTCCCAACAGACATCTTTTGTTTAAAGATAATACTTAAATAAACCTTATATTCAAACTGTAAACATATCATTATATGTTTGAACAGCGAACAATTAGTTTATAACAGAAATGATGATTATGAAATGTATTTAAAAGTTGAATCAATTACCAAAAATAAAAAAAAAATGTATTCTTACCACTAACCTATAACTTTTCCGAATTGATTTAGGCATAAAATGTTTGTTAAATAAAAGACATATCTTGACAAAGTCTTTTTATTTAAAGGAATGGACGGGAGCGATCCAATAAAGGCGAGGGTCGACATCTCCTAAGGTGTCAAATGCTAACCTAATTTAATGGTTCTCTCTGAAATATTATATTTATCTACTATTAGGAACTTTTGTTTCATATTAAACTTGCTATTTTAAACATGGCTAACTTTTGAACAGAGTAAATGATTTTTGATTTATTTAATGGAATTACCAAGAAACATACTATCGTAAAAAGGATAATATACATTTGTTTAGAGTCACTTTCAATTTCGTTCATTTTATTAAGTGTTTCCTTTAAATTACAAACATGTATACAGTTTTATTAAGATAACAATTGAATGAAAAGTTGTAAAAAAAGTTTACAAAATTTTATTTTATTTTTTCACTTATAGAAACATCACAAATGTATATCGATCATGTCAAATCAACCCTTTTAAAAGCGGAAACCACAGGAGTTGACTAAGAATAGAATAACATAAAAAATTACTTTATTTTGGTAAACAAAAATTCAGGACTTACAGATCATAAATGTTATACATCCAAGGAAATTCCATTAGTCTATTAAATATTAATTTCAAATAAAATAATTATAAACATATGACATGTTATTAACAAAAAAAAGTACTTAGTAAATAAAAAGTATATGAAAGCATATAACCCTTTTCGATGTCTTTCGCAGTTTTACTCCTTAAGAGAAAATTACAATGACTTCATACTTAAGATTACATCAAGGCAGATAAGTCAACAAGAATTAAATAGAACAATAATAAAATTTAATTATTTAGGTATGTTCTTAATAATTTAATGTATAGTTATAATATCAAACAAACAATGTCATAATATAACACAACTAAGTTTATTTATGTCACTGTTATTACACTATCAATAGTATTATATTGTCTATGCAGCTTAAGATACATACATTTTTTAGTTTAAATAGTTTTAGGAAGATAAGAGAAAATATTTTAAAAATAGAATTATAATAAAAAGAGTAAGAATAGTTTTCATTCCCTTTAAGACGTTCATTTTTCATGATTAAAAAACAAGAGAACAAAATATAGAACCGAAACTGTACTACATGACATTATTCGTTAACCGTAAAGTATGGGTGATGCATTTTTAATTCTTTAAAGTTGAATTTGAAAAAGAGTTCATGATATGCTTTGTTTGTTTAAGTACATTTCAGGCCATTTGTTGTGAATTGTTTATGCCACTCTAACTAAATAAAAAAGCTAATATATCTTTTTGAAAAGTCAGAATAAAGACCATTTTTACCCATCACCATAGTGACATTAAATGGGTATTCCTCACAAACAGCCTTCAAAGTTTTAATTTTATGTTTTATATTCAAGCAGTAATTTGAATTACATGATAACCTAAAAAAAGAATTTAAAATGTAATTATATCTTTCATATATCATTAGTTTAAAATAATAAATTTTTTCAATTTTAACTATACTTATAATAAACCTCAGGAAGCAAAGTAAATTGTTATAGATTTGTTACAAACTATTTTCATGGTTAACTTGACGCCAGTAGTCCTTTAACTAATCGAATTTATAATAACTAGGTAAATATAGAACAATTATTTTTTTAAACTTTTAGGTTAAAACTAAACACTTTCACTTTTTATACAAGAGCCTCGTATTTAATAAGCTAGTTTTAAGTCGTTTAGTTTGTTAAGTAAAAATCATTTAGTTTCCAAAGAATGCATAAGAAAATATGCAGTATAGTAAACAATGTACTATACAATGTACATAAAGTTAGCCAGTGTTCATGCTTCAGAAATATTTTCAATGTTGACTGAGTTATCTACTAACAGCAAAGTTACAACTCGGGGGACCAAAACTTAGTTTAGCTTTTAGTAACGCTAAGTGTGATAGTCTACAATGAAAGAATACTATTAGTTTGTTTTAACATGAAAAATATTGTACAGAAATGAAACGTCCAATATTTAGTAGTGCCATTAGTGAGAGTGCGTCACTAATGGTGATATCAGCATTAACAG
Organism: Stictocephala bisonia; assembly: GCA_035578905.1. Classification (NCBI taxonomy): domain Eukaryota; kingdom Metazoa; phylum Arthropoda; class Insecta; order Hemiptera; family Membracidae; genus Stictocephala; species Stictocephala bisonia. The sequence continues at coordinate 831 of JAQJVL010007084.1, read as the reverse complement.
TTTGTGTCGTCAGCATTGAAGCCCATCAGACTGGAACACATTGACGTCAGCAATGTGACGTAATGACGTTTTGAACACTGATCTTAGAAAATATACAAATCTTTCAGTTTTTTTTAAATATAAAATAAATGTATTCCCATGATTCAGATATAAAACGGGTCTACAGTTCAAAAAACGTTAAATTTTAAGGATCATTGATACAATCTCGCGGAAACAACATATTAGGTATACAAGTTTATGTGTATGTGTTTAAAAACTAATATTAACCAATCATGTTGTGGGAATGCATATTAACAAAAACTAGGAGACAGGCCTGCACGCCTCGCGTGCCAATTCCGTCACTCGCTGTGCTCGTAAAACCTCTTGATTTCAAATATCATTAATTAAATTGTATTAAGTAAAATCATAATATTTAAATTCACTTACAGTAGCTTACTCATTGTACTAGATTTGCACTCTATTTATAGTATAATAATTATAAACAACCAATGTTATTACTAAGCATATTTAAAATGTTTTCATTTTATTTAACAGCTGATGATAACGTACATACGTTCATATATTCGCTCTTTTATATTTAACTTGATATTTTAATGTGCTGCTCTCTATGTTTAACCTAAAAAATTATATGGACCATTTAACATTTTTTTATGCTACCAGCTGGTCGATTAAAATTAATCTCCATAAAAATAACATTACAACTTTGACACTGTGTAGGGAAAAAAACCTATGGGAATTTCATACATCTAGCTCCGTTACGACTTAGAAATCAAAATTATCTTTTGAATAAATAAGATTTTATCAAAATCTGTCAAGTAAAAGTTTTATAGA
>JAQJVL010007083.1:0-25612 GCA_035578905.1 Stictocephala bisonia | reverse complement strand
TTTTTTCTATAAAATTTAATTTTAAAATTTCCCAAATCAATTCCAACGGGGCAATTTCACTATAGACGAAATGAAATTTTGGGGTTTGGAAAACCCGTAAAAAATAACTGTTTATTTTTGGATACTATAAATCGTATCCCCCGGCTCAAAAAAACATTTTAGGCATAAAAAAACCAATATGACCGACAGTTCGAAAAATTTAAAAAAAAATGAAAAACCCAACTAAAACCTCAGTCTAAAAAAAACAACATTTCCTCGCTTGAAAATAAATTTGAAATATCTTTAACAGTTTTAGAATACCTGGGAAAACTTATTTATAAGGGTCAGGGGACACCGGGGCTTTTTACCTCTACCCATTGTTTGTAACTCCATATATCAAAAATCCTCTCTGTAAGACTGAAACGTATTATGGGTCAAAAAATCCCCTTGTTTGGGTTTACGCAAGGGTCAAGGGTTATTTTATTTTAAATTTGAAAAAACCGAAATAGTGTTTGTATTTGGGCCTATTTAAAAGTTTTTAAACTTTCGAAAAGTTTTTACAAACTTACATCCATTTTTAAAAAGGGTTTTTAACATTTACCCCCAGGGGGATTGTTTTAAAAACAGTTTTTGATTAGGGGAAATTGGGTTTTTGTTGGGAAAAAAAAATTTAAGGAAAAGTCCCCTTTTTTCATTTTATAAATTACTTCACAGGGTTTTGCTATTTGGGGTTACCCCTTTCCAATATTTTTTACCGGCTGATGGCCTTCTTTTTATCTAAAATTTTTGGAAATAATGTCTAAAAACGTTTAACATTGAAAAAAAATATTCGCCCTTTAGGTTTTTAAAATTATACTTTGAAAATTTGAGAATTGTAGGGGGAAACGGGTAAACCCTTAAAATTTTTTAAAAGTTTCATAATAAATTTTTTTTTAAAACCTACTATTTTTTTTAAATTAAAAACTTTAAAAGGGTTTTATCCTCTAAAAATTTTTCTCTAGATAAAAATTTTTTGAAAAAAACCCTTTTTTAATAGGGGGGAAATGTGTTTTGGTGTTTAAAAAAAATTTGGAAGAAAAAAAAAAAAAAGACATTGTTTTTGTACTTTTTTGTATTAAAAAAATTTGAAAAAAAAAATTTTTAAATAAAGTATTTTATAACATTTTTTTTAAGTAAGAGGGGTTTTTCGGAAAAGCCCCATTGTAAAAGGGGGAAATTTTTGGTAAGGGGCGATTTAAAAAAGGAAAAAATTTAGGGGCTATTAGTGTCCTTTGAATATAAAGTGAAAAATGAATACAAAACTGTAGAAAAACCCAGGGTTTGAATTTTATACTACCTATTTTTTTTGGGTTACATAAGTTAATCGAACAAACCAAATTTTTTATTGAACGTAGCTTAGTTAGGAGGTTTTTTAAAGTGCAAAGTTTATCAAATATAAATTTTTTTAATTTGATTAAAATTAAGTATTATTTAAAATTTCTATGATATTTTTAAAATAAAAGGGAAAAATAGAAAAATTTTTGGGTCAAGTTTTTTTTTTAAATCATTTTAAAACCCTTTCCCAAAGTAGTTTGAACATGATTGAAAAATTGATGTTCAAAACTTAAATTCTGTCCTTTTACTTGACCAGTAAATTTCGGGAACCATTTTTTTATATGTCAAAATTTAAAAATTTTTTGGGTTTATTTTTGGAAGAATGAACATTTTGATGTTTTCCCACTTATAATTTTTTTTAATGTGAGGTAAATATATAGAACAGGTTAGGTTAGGTTGGGGTTTAGGGGGGTTTGGGTTTTAGTTTATTTTAAATAATAGAATCTACATTTCCGGTGCCCAACCCGGGTCAGGGCCCTACCCTACAATATTTAAAGTTTAAACCCAACGTTTTCCCCCATACTGTATGTAGACTTTTCCTCAGAAAACCCTGGGGGATGCCACATCACAGTATGGGCAAAAACTCTGGTCATTTTGGGAAAATTTTGGGTAGTTAGTACCTTGACGCGGTTTGTCCCCGGGGAAAACTGTAGTTTCATTTTATGAAAAACCGGCCGCTTAAGCCTAAATTCAAAATTAAAGGTTATGTTAGGTTAGTTTAGGAAAGGGTAGTTTTTGTAAACTTTTTTTAAATTAGGTTATAGTGTTATGAAAAGGATGGGGTATTTTTTTAATTTGGTTTAATAAAATTAACCCAATTTGGGTCGATTGTACTGTTTTACTTTAGTTGGGTTTTAGGTTTAAGGTTTAATTTGGGGTTAAAGGTTATGGTATTTAAATGGTAAAAGGGTTTAGTTTAGTTTGGGTTTTGGGTTGGGGGTATTTTTTTGTAAGGATTTTTTTAGATTGGGTTTTGGTGGGTTATGAAAGGGTTTAAAGTTTGGGTTTGGGTTTTACAATGTTTAGGTTAGGTTAATACAATAATAAAATTTGGGGTTGTTTGGTTCTTTTTTTAGGGTTATTTAAACAGCCATTTTACATAAGTTTTTAAGGTTTTTGGGTTTTCCCGTTTAGATTATTTAAAAAATTACATCCTTTAATTTGTTAAATTAAAAATCTTTATATTTTTTGAAATTTTTTTATTTAAAAAACATTTTATGATTTTTTTAACAAAAAAAATTAAAATTTTTTGATGATAAAAAACTTCATTTTGTTTTTTAAAATTTTAGTATAAAAGAATGTTCTCAAAAATTTTATTGACAACATTGACCCACTTTTTTAAATGGAGTGTTTTCGCTCCCGTCGTCAGCTGAAAAAGCGTTAGCGCTGGAAATTTAAAACTAATTTTTCCAAACCAAAAAGGGGGTTAATGTTGTTTTAATGAGTTGGAAGGGTCCCTTACAATTTTAAAGAATTAATCTCAAGAAAAATTAAGCAAAAAAGTTTTAAAAAAAACACTTTTTACACTTTTTTTGGGCCCATTTTTTTTTTCAAAAAATTTAAAAAGGCGAAAGAGGCATTTTAATTTTTGGGAAATTAAAACTTTAAAATTTCCTCGTGGGTATTTTTCAGTTTTATTTTTTTTTGAATGCATTCTAAAAAACTTTTTAAACCAGAGTAAATGTAAAAATTTTAAATCATGGCCCCAAAAAAAAAAAAAAAAAAATTTAAAAAAATTTAAAAATGAAAAATAACAAACTCTATTTCGGGCCCTAGCTATTTCTATTTTAACAAGTTTAAATTTTCTTACTTATGATATCAAAATATAAAGAATAAACAATGTTTTTTTTGGAGAAAAAAAAATTATTCTATTCATTTTGTAGTTTTAAAATTGAAATTTTAAAAAGCGGGAGACAAAAAACTAAAAATTTAAAAAAACATTTTAAATCACACCCGAACTCTTTTAAGCAAAAAGAAAAATTTTAATATATAAATTAAAAAATAATTTTCCCTTTAAAACAGTTTTTTAAAAATTTATTAGTTAACAGTTTACAGAAAGTAAAGTTGTAATTGTTCCCTTTTTGGGAAAAGTTTTAAAAATTTGTTTGTGTTTGACACAAACGTTTTGTAAAGGGGCGGCCAGGGGATCCCAACCCCCCACAAGGGGCATTGGCCGAAACCCTTGGGAAAACAACATAGGGCCCTAATGTAGGCCCGAGAAACCTTTAGTAAGTTTTTCCCTATAAAACCCAACAAAAAAGGGCTTCCTTTTTTCAGTTAATTGTTACGGGGAAAGGGGAAAAAGGAACATATTTTTTTTATTTTAATACCCCCCAAATTTGTTATTTAAAAAAGCAAACTGTACTACTTTAAATTTCTTTAAAACAAACGCAAAAACAAATTTTTTCTATCAAAAAATCCCAAAGGGAAAACTAAAAAAAACCTTCAATTTAAATTTATTTATTGTAAATCCTTTTAAATTTTTATAAAATAAAAATTTTAAAATGTTTATTTAGTAAAAATTTGCACATAGCCCATTGAAAATATTTTGCCTTTTTGGGGGAAAAGTGGGAAAAAACTTTTTTCAGTGCAAAGGGAGCATGATGAAACCCCAGCTATTGTTGCTTTAAAAGTTTTTGGGGAGTTTAATAGGCGATATTTTTTCTAGGGGCTGGGTTCCTTCAATACCGACACGGCGCCCTTTAAAAGGTTGCCAAATGGGAGTGAAACTACTAGGGGAACCCAAAGGGTTTTAAATTTGGGAGGGTATTTAAAAGGTTCGGATGTTTTCTAGAAAAAGGGGAAGGGTGGGGTATCAGGCTAGCCCGTTACTGAAAAAAAAACCCAAAACCTTTACGGGGTTTTCGCTTTCCCACTTTAAAACGGGTAAGCCCCTTTATTGCATAGCAGGGGGGTTTTGTTTAAAAAAATCTTTTTCGGCGGTCGATCTTACTTTTTAAAAATTACACATTTTGTTCATTTTTTTTACCCAAAATTTTTAAAGTTATTATTGCCAAAAGAAAAAGGTATAATTATATTTCCTATATTTAGGTCTACACAAAAAAATAATTTTTTGGGTTTTGGGGGTGCAAAATATAAAAAAAATACAAATTTAAATTTGCAGTAGATATTTACAACATGCGCAAACCGTTGCTTTATTTTTTTTAAATCAGTTATTCGTTTGTAGCATAAATGTTCACTTATTTTTTTAAATTTTTTTTTGGGTAATTATGTTAATTAAAACTTAAAATTTCCGTTCGTACATCCCCATAACATAAAACCAGATATTCGAGAAACTCATTAACCCCTTTTTATATTTTACTAAAAATAAATTTAATAAAGTTTTTTGGTATTTTGGCACTTGAGTAGAAGGAAATGATTGTATACAACAAAAAAAAAAGAAAAACAGCTGAGGCCCTTCATTTCATCAAACTTTTATTTATTTTTTGTCAACTCTATTTTGTTCCGTCCCTTTAATACAGTATTGTTTTTCCAATTTGGGGTTTAGGTATCGTGGAGATTTTTCTTTTAACTTTTAGTTCAAAGTAAAAATTATTGTTTTTGATTTTTTTGTATTGGAAGTTGTTTTAATTTGTTACCCATGCAAAAAAGATATTTATTTCTAATAAATATATAATGTGGGGGTTTTTCAGGGAAACTCCAACGTTTTTTTTTTTAATCTTTAACTTTTCTTTTCTTACGAAGAAAAAACCTTTTCAAATACACCCGAAAATTTTTAAAATTTAATAGATCTTTATTTATTTTTTTTGGAAAAAAAACTGAAAAGAGACAAAAGGAAAAGGGGTTTCTTAATTTGAAACGAAGATATAAGTAAATTAAGCTTTTAAAAATTTTAAGAAATAAAAAAAGATCCCTTTTTTTCCTTAATATCCCAGAAAAAAATCTTTTTTATTTAAAAAAAAGTATATTTAAATTAAAACAAAATTTGGGGCCCAAAAATTTGATAGTTTTCCCTTTTTTAATTAAGTAAAAATACTATACATATGAAAAAATAAAATAATGGATAATAAAAAAAGGGTCGATTATAGGGGAAGGGGATTATAAAACAAACCCTTTAAATTCAGAAACTTTTCGACTTAAATATAATTTAAAAAAGGGCCCATTCTACGTAAATATTAAATTAAGTAGAAAATTTAAATAATGAAACGTTTTCTCCTTGAAATTTCCTGTCGGGACAAAAAACATTTAAAATAAAGGCTCCCCAGAAAAGGGGTTGTTTTAAAGCCACAAAACCCAAAGGAAACACTGTTGTTTTTTCCCACTCCCCCTTTCTGGAAAATTTATAATAGGGAGGGTTTGGAACTTGTATAAATCTTGAAACCCCTATATTTTGGGACTTTTCATCAGCAAAATGTTTTTATAAAACAATGTTTACAAAAAAAACTAAACTGGAAAAAAAAAATTCTATCCCTACAATATATTGTGTGGGGTTATTTATTATGATTTTATCTTTATATTAAAAAGCAATGAATCGAAGGGTTTAAAATTTCTAAGGAATGCTTTTTACGGGATTATTCCAATTCATTTTAAAAAGAAAACATTTTTGTTTTGAGTGGAAAATTTAAAAATATAAAATTAAAATATTTTTTAATTGAAGCAATTAAAAAATATCCCCTAAAAAACTTTTTGGGATAGTTTTTTTAAATGTGTTAAAATAAATAAAAACCAAATTAAAATTATTTATAAAATTTTTTTTAATGCTCTTACAGTGGGAAAAATGTGAAATCATAATTTTTTTGGGAATTTCCCAACGGGCCCATAATTTAGAAACATTTAATTTTTTTGGGAATTTCCCCAATAATAAGGGTTTTTCAAAGTTTTTCCCAAGATATTTAAAATTTAAATGACAATTAAAAATTATACTTTTTTTTAAAATAATAAAAACCCACACCGTATAAAATTTTTTAAAACTTTCCGACTAATCCTTCAAAATATTTCACATCTTTACAACTATACATTTTAATAAAAAACATTTATACTAATATTTTTTACTTTTAAACAACCCATTTATTAATTTATCTTTGAATTTGTAGGGTTAACAAACATATTATTTTTTTGAAGCTTTTCTTAAAATTTTTTCCTATTTAGGCCGCCCCCATGAAAAGATAAAGTGTCGCTAATAGCGAAAAAAGAGAGTGTTATTTTTAACCATATCTTTGTAAAAAGGTTTTTCATTTTAAAGTGAAGAAATTTACAAAAGTTGTGAAAACGTTTAATATTTTTTTTTCCCCCTTGGGATACTTAAAAAAAAAAAAAATTAATTCTTTCACGGGAGGTTTTTTGTTCAATGGTTTAAAATTTTTTTTTAAAGGGTTTTTTTTAGGCCCAGGTCGAGTTTGGGATCAAATGAAAGGTCTTTTTTAAGAAAAAAATTATTGCTGCCAAAACCTTTTCTTCGAAAGTTTTTCCTTCCAGAGAAATGGTTATTTGGGTTTTTAAAAATAAAATAATTTAAAAAATATTATTTTTTTCAGCTTTTTTAACGGTTTCAAATATTTTTTGATCCCAAAAAATTATACTTTATGGAAAAACCAAAATTAAATTAAAACAAATTAAATTTTCAAAAATATCTACGGAAAAAATTAAAGGTTTTTGTTTTAAAGCGTTTCCATATTTTTGTCCACCCCGGTTTTTAAAAACATTACTTTAAAAACCCAAAGCACATAACTTTTTAAAAATAATTAAACCCTTTTTAAAAGTTATTTTTCTCAGACAATTTAAATTTTTTGTTAAAGCACACACAGGTTTCCCAAATCTTTTCATTTAAAATAAAACAACGTATTGAGCAGTTTTCTGTAAATTTTTCATTAAAGGGAAAGGGTTTGTAAACAACCCGATCTTTTAAATATTCCAAATGTTCTGTAAATTTTTAAAAAAGGTTATGTTCACTAATTCAACCTTTTACAACAAATACAGTTTTTTACTTTAATTTGGGTTTTTTAAAATTTTAATTTTAAAATTTCCACATAATTTCTTTGGGTTTTTCTTTTAGTTTAAATTTTTTAAACAACTAAATTTTCCTGAGAAAACGTCCTTTTAATTTTAGCCCCGTTTACGTCAGAAAAAGTAGCACTTTTTTTGTAGGAAGAAATATCAGGCCCCTAAACTGCTCTATGTTGTATAAATTTATCTCCCGTTAGTTTTTTCCTCACTCCTTAACGAGGTCCCGAAAACATCTGGTGGGTAACATCGACAATTTAAACCGACAGAAAGGGTTTTGGGCCACATTTATAAACTGCAGCTTGGATATTACACAAGAGGAAAAAAACGTTTTGTGTGGGCTTAAAAAAGAAATTTAACGTAACGTTTATAAAATAAAGCATTATTCATTTATCATAAAAAATTTTATAATCGAAAAAGTGAAAAATCACACATAAAAATTTATATGTACAACTAGTGTGGGAACAACTATTTTCAAAAACCCGGGGGATAGCTCGATTTCCCCCAAAATTCCGAAACAAGTTTTCTGTCCCCGAGTGTTTAAAAGGGTTTAAAATTCCTGTTTGGTCTGAGTCCCCAAAAGCTCCGTTCTCTTAAGACCCCAATATGAAGTTTTCACACAGGGCCCAAAAATTTGGAAAAAACTTCATTTTTTTTCCCTGATCCAGATATTATTATTTTTTTAAAAAAAAAAGGCCGATCCCCTTTTTAAAAACCCTTTCTCTGGGCCAATTCCCATGGGCTCCAAAAGAAATGACAGGGAACTTTTTTCAAACAGAGTAAGGGGGGGAACCGCAAATTTTACAAAGGGGAATATTGTGATAAATATTTCCGCTAGGCCCGGGTTCGAACCCGCTTTTAGCTCAACCCCAAACTCAAAGTCTGACGACTTTGGGCCGCTCGGCCAACCCGGGTCTTCATTGTACACCTCCAAAAACCCAATTTTTTTAAAAAATTTAGAAACAAAAAAATATATTGCATTAAAGTGATATTGATAAAAAAATTTAAATATTTGTCTTGGGAAATAAATTTAAAAAAGTCTTCCCTCAAAAAATACAACAAACTATTAATTTTTAAAAAAAAATAAACCCTTTTCTTGTTTGCTCATTTTTTTAAGGTTTTTTTTGTATATTTTTTGGTGGGGTTCAAAATTAAAGATTCTTTCTACGGCAAAATTTTAATTTCTAAAAAAAAGTTCCCCTTTGACTCCCAAAGCAAATGAAAACCATTGTTTTCTTTTCCAGTTTCGTATAGAAGTTTATCCCTTGGGGCCCCAGAGCCAAACGAGGGAACTATTTTCCTTTCCGCCCTCAGGCTTGGTTTACTTTTTAAAAAATCTTAAAATTTGCCAAAAAAATTTTAAATTCCCTTGAATAAAAAAAATGAAAAAAAAAATTAAATGGGTCTGTTTGTTTTTAATGGTTTTTATTGTGACATTTTCGATTTAAAAAAAATTTTTAAAAATTTTCAGTTACCCCGCTAAAAAAATCTTAGTTTTTACTAAAATCCCTTTTTTTTTTTAAACAATGATTTCAGTTAAAAGGGAAAATAAAAACTTTTTTCCCATTATCCTGTTACGTTCCTAACAACAGGGAAAAACATTATTATCAAAAAAAGGGTTAGGAATATTTATTTTAAAAAAATCCTTTTTTTTTTGAAAAAAAAATATGGCAACTGTTAAAATTTTAGGGCAAAAGCCTGAACTTTTTTACTCGATGCTAAAACCCGAGGGTCGGGTTTGGGAGGATGTAAGGCCCTGATCCCCATTGGGCGAACATATCATTGCTTTTGTAACCAATTTACGGGGATATTATTTAAAATGAAAGAAATCAATGTTAAATTTTTTAAACCAAAAGTTTTAAAAGTTTATTTTTCGCTGACTTTGTAAAAAGTGTGTTTTGGGTTTAAAAAATTTAAAAACTTTTTAAATTTTTGAAATGGGAAAAAAAATGAAACATTTTTTCGTGATATTAAAAACCCCGAAGATTAAGGGTTTTAACTACAAAAATAAAAGAATTTTGTCGTTGTGGAAAATTTTAAAATTATTTTTGGGGAAAATTTTCGATTAATACTCAAAATTAAAAATTAAATTTTGATGATGCTTTTAAGTTGTACCGGGCAACAATGACCGGGGTTTCTAAATTGTTTCTAAAAAACTCATAAAAAAACAAAACACCAAAAAAAACTAAAATAAAAAACCTGAGGGACTGAAATATTGTCTTGCATACAATCCCCACAAATAAAACTTTCCAAAAACCCACCCGGGCCCTCCCAATTTCAAAAACCAAAAAGGGTTTCACCCCAAAATTCTAAAAAAAATTTCATTTTTTCGAAAATCACTGAAAAAAGGGCCCTTTAAGGGAAAACCCCCAAATAAAAGTTTTAAAATTTTAAATGAAAAAAAAATATTTAATTTGTTTTTAAGTACGCCACCCCACTTTTGCCCTTGGTAACTACTTGAATTGTGTTTGGAGTTACAATACGTTTTAATTTCGGGCTAAACAAACCCCAAGTTTAAAAAACCCCGAAATTTTTTCGTAGAAAAAAGTAATTTTTGGGGAATATAGGGGATGGGGTTATGACCCAATTTGGGGAAAGGGGGGTCATGTGATAATTCCAATGTTTTCAGGGGAAAAATCTTTAAAGGGGCAGGATTTTCTTGAATAAATTTTTCGGGAGACAATTTTTTTTCTTAATAAAAATGTTTGACATTTTACAAGCTATATTATTTGAACATTTGTAAGAAATCTCTTTTCATTTTATAAAATTTAAATTTTAAAATTAAAAATTAAAATTTAAATTATTGTAATGAAAATAAACGGAAGTATATTTGTAATATTTCATAGTATAAAAAATAGAATTTTTTGTTTTTTAAAAATATTAAAGCCTTTTTTGCGAAAGTAGGGGTTTTTTAAAAGCTTTAAACGAATTCAAAGTATATTTTTTTTAATTTTAAATTTTTTCGAACCATCGTTTCAATGTGCTATTTGTTTAAAAAACCTCGTTTTAATTTGGGGTTTTCAAAAAAATTCATAATTTTTTTCCTTTTTTTACATCACTTATATGGCTACATTGGAAGTTTAATTTTATTTTGTTATGGTAGAAAAAATTGTAAATTTTTACATAAGTTTAAAAAAAAAAATATTGATAAAAATTTTTGATTTTTATGGTTCAAAGTAATTTTTGGGTTGAAGTACATAAGGTTTTAAATGTTGTAAAAACATTAAAAATTTTTGGGGGTTTTCCAAGCGGTTGAAATGGGAAATTTTTTAATAAAACATATTTATTTTTAAAAATTTATATGTGTAATTTTGACATGGTTTAAAAAATATAGTTTAAAAATTTAATTTTTTGTTTTTAAAAAGGGGCCTTTTTTGTTACTTTACGCCACCCCTTTTTTTATGCAATTACGGGTTTAAATTAGATCAGGTTAGGTTAGTAAGTGGTTTAAATTTTATTAAAAAACTGGTAAAAACCCAAAAATTTTAAACTTTTCCCCCGAATGCACTCTTTTGGGGTAAGTTTTGGGGAAAAAGATTTAAAAAACAAGGCTGCGATATGGAGTCCTAGCGGGTAAGGGTCCACAGTGACGTAAAAATGATTGGAGAGCAGTTTTTAGAGCAATAGAATAAACTTTTCAAGCGATAGTGAATAAAAAAAAATAAAAACATAGGGGTTTGGGAAATTAACGGAACAGATCCGAAAAATATATTCAATTTCGGATTAATTATTCGTAATTTTTTAAACCCTTTAAATTTTAAACCCAAAAGTTACAAACATATGTTATTAATTTCATTTTATTTTGCTCTTGACTTGTCGTACATATTACTTCAATACTGTCACCTCAAATATATACGAAATAAAAATTCAATTTAGTTAATTTATATTTTTAAATAATTGAATTTCTTTTTAAATTGTACATTTTTAATAATAAAACACTATTCTTAATAATACGCTAAATATATTTCTACTACATTAAATACATAAATAATATAATCTTTTTTTCAGAGAGTCTTTCATTATTTCTTCAATCACAAACTCGTAGATAATGACGATCATTATAAGAAACTAACTGTGTAAAGTTCATTAATGAAGCATCTTAAGAGGTGATTGGTTGTATATAGCACCTAATTAGGGTCTCTTGTAAAGCCAAGAAGCGCTCATCTTGTGATGGATAATGTTTTGTAGGGAGAAAACATACTAGGTAAAAAAACAGCTCAATGTAGTTTGACGCTTAACCTATAGTGTATAGTCCTATTAAAGAGTTAATTAAATATCCCAGGCAATTTAACGTTATAGAGTACGACAAGAATGGAAAAGGAATTCTTAAAGAAACTTCATTTTGTATTTATTTTAACATTTTAATTTACAATTAATTGAGATGGCAATCGTTAAGGTATGAGACGTGATTAGTGTGATCAATGTAAAGGTAAGTTTTTGTTATTAAGCGCAATGATCAAGGCGTCAATTTGAGTACTAGAATCTTTGGTTCTAGATTTAACCACCTATGTCCCTTCGAGTATCAAAGAGACTGACTCACTTACACACATACAACATGTTTCCCTCCCCACTCTCTTCCTCACTGTTCCAACCTCTGTCGCTCCGAAATATGTAAAAAAAGTACATAAATCCATCATGTGTTTTTATTTACTATTTATCTACTATTTTAGCAAAACATAATTGTGTGACTTTCAACTCAAAATTTGTAAGGGTGTCATTTAGATAAAGCAATAATTGGTTACACTAAAAAAAAAAAAAAACTTTGTGTTACTTTACACATAGCAAGTTAGTATCTTTTTTCCACTGAATTCTCAAAATTATATCGCAGGTTTCTTAATGATTTACCTAGAAAGGCCATTTAGCTAATTCTATCTCCATAAAGACATTTATTACAATTCCTCCCCCCCCAAACACTTTTACTGACACTTATAATGCAAATAGTTTTTTAATTAGCATAATACGTGTTAGTAGTATAGAATGGGGTTTCTAGCACAGTGTGACGTCACGTCAGACCGCTACCAGCACAGGGTCAAAGGTCACCGCTAATCTGTTATCAGCCACGTGTTGACCTTGAGGTCAAGTTTACTATTGTTTACAACTGTTATCAGCCACGTGGTGACCTTGAAGGTCAGTTGGGCTAGGTCAGTGTTGTTTTGGTGTGACGTCACACCGTTTTCGCGCTCTTTTTTCTGACGTTACGCCTGTCGTCTGCTAGTATCAGCTGATGTGGTGCCATATGTGAAAGATGCACACAAAAAATCTGTTTTTCTTAAAATGTACTAACTGTTTTTTCCACAGTGTTACCAACTCACACGATTAATTGCAGAAAAATATCTCAGTGCTGCCAACTCACACGATTTATTACATTATACTATAATAAATACGATTATTAAATTATTTCTATATTGCGTATTTTAGGTGTTACAGTAAATATTAATTTAAATTCGTAATCCTTTTTTACGTTTAAACTATAATAAATACGATTATTAAAAATACAAACGCGTTAATAAATACGTTAAAATATGTTCGTTAAGTATTAGGAGAACAGAACTTGGAAAGATCTCTGAAGTCGAGCGTTGGCGCGCTATCATATCGCTTGACCCTAGTGTCAGCCGGCGCGCGCTTTATCAGCCCACTGGTGCACGACTTTTCTTGGCTACAATTACGGTTCCTCTTCACTTCTGCTAGCCTAACACTCTATTTATTTTAAAACCTCTAAAATCGTTCACCTGAGCTAAACAAGGTATAATATGTTTAAATAAAATTAATTGAAGGATTGTTCTTAACCAGTCAACGTCTTTTTTTCCCTGATTTAATCCTATAAAGAGTATTTACATTATAGTACCTACATCTAGTAGATGATATTCATATAATAATTAATATTTATATTTTTGAAAACTCTATGAAAAAGGTTATGCTTTAATTAAAGTGTATTTTTTTCTTGTTACACGGTATACAGTATTAATGTGAATTATAATAGTAATATTTTGTATTTTATATAGTATTAATTTGTTCTGACCGTTTAACATATGAACCAGATGGTTTTTGCTTCTTGTTGTTGTATAGTTTTCATGTATTAAATATTTAATTTAGTATTTAAAAATCATAAGGTAAAATACTATTCTATGAATTTAAATAGTACCTACATATAGTATGCGATATTCATATAATAATTAATATTTATATTTTCGAAAACTCTATGAAAAAGGACAGGTTGTGCTTCAATTAACTAGTGTATTTTTCTTGTTACACAGTATTCAGTATTAATTTGAATAATAATAGTAATATTTTGTATTCTTATATGATGTATTAATACTATATAAAATGTATTTTTCCAATAATTCTTATTTAATATATTATTAATTTGTTCAAACAAAATCGGTTTTTCCTTTATATTATATCAAATGTACCAACTGTTTTTTCACAGTGTTGCTAACTCACACGATTATTTGCATAATACTATATACCAGTATTTTTTTCTTGTTGTCAATGTAGACAACTTATGCTTTCATTCGTAGTATATTATAATAAATCCGTGTACTATAATAAGTGCATCGATATTTATTCTTTGTCACGTTATAATACAATAATTGTTATGGCTGTAAATTTAAACAGATTAAAAAGGATTCTGGTTTTTCTGTTTGCATATTTTATTTCAATATTGCATGTATTTATACTATATGAAGTACATTGTTCATACTAAATCATTATTTTCGTTGTACTATAATAAATGTAATTAATTTTTATATACAAATCAGTTAGAATATCTTTGAAACAGCTTACACAGGTAGTTTTAAGTAATATTCAATAAAAATCTGCAAAGAGCGGCAACTTCATCTGTATCTCAACAACATCCAAAGTTTAATCAATTGGTAAATATTTGTAAGAATGTTTATTTTTTAATATATGTGGTAGTGAGACAGATATAAAAATTCATATAGTTTAATAAAAATCTGCAAAGAGCGGCAACTTCATCTGTACATGCATGTATCTCAACAACAACAACCAAAGTTAAATCAATTGGTAAATATTTGTAAGAATGTTTATTTTTAATATATGTGGTAGTGAGGCAGATATAAAATTCATATAAAAATTCGTTTTAATTTCAACAAATATCACAAACACGTATTGAAAAAATCGAACTTTCAAATAATTTTTAAAAAAAACTTGTGACCGATTCATCACGAATAATTTAATTTAAGTAAGGTCAAGATAACTGCATTATTATATGTTTCGGTTTTTAAATAAGATATATTAAACGTTTATCGCAATAAAAAGTTATACCTTGACACTGATTTAATCATTAAATAAAAACTAAACTCATTGGCTCACTTAGAACGGGGGAAAAACCAATATAAAAATGGAATAATACAATATAGATGTTAAATTCAACATAAATTTCATTTCAGATATGTAAAATTATGAGTTAAGGAGTTCAATTATTATTCCCTCACACGTTAGTTAAAACAATCGAATAATATTGAATTACGAGCCATATTTAGACATATGTAATATTACAATATGTAGCATTTATTTCAGATTTCCATTAGGATCTTACACATGAGAGCCTTACGTAAAATTTAAATCTAATATGTTAAACACATTAGAGATTACAGTTATGTAAATATTAAATGGACAAAAATGTTTAATTTTTTCATGAAAGGATCTTCATACGTGTCCAACTATTATAATATTGAGAGAAACGATTAATTATAAATGACACTTTAAGTTAATAACATGTTTTTTTCCTATTTTGTAAAGATAAATTCTCTTATTAACAAATTAAGTAAATAAAAAAACAATTCTATGAATCCATTAATAACTGTATAGTGTATTAAATGTTGCATATTATTTTGACAATTTTATAATAATAATTGCCTTTTCTTATAATTTCAACATAAATATCACAAACACGTATTGAAAACATTGAACTTTCAAATAACTTTAAAAAAATTGTGACCGATTCAACATGAATAATTCATTTTAGTGAGGTCAGAATAACTTCATTAATATAGATTCATTTAAAAAATACATTATTATTTGTTTTATAGCAATAATAAATTATACTTTGTTACTAATTTTATCATATAAAAACTAAAATCATTAGCTCACTTTGAATGGAAAAAAACAATATAATACAATATACATTTAATTTCAGATATGCGTACAAAACATTCTTCTACACTTGCATCCTTGAGTGCATACATATGCGTTTATGTTTAAGATGAGACATGTCTTGTATATGAGAAATTATCTAAGTTCCATTTTATCAGTGTCCGTATGTTGAGTAAGGATGAGAACTGAGTATCAGGATTGTCAATTAGTTGAAAATCAGACCAAATAATACGTGTTTTTGATTCAACTCTATGTCCTTAATTTCACTGGTTGTTAGACTTTAAATGAAATGTCCGTTCTATGAAACAGTCAAACTCCATTAGCAACAATATTATATTGGTTATCCATGTCAACTACTCACTTTCACCTTAGAATACGTTCAATTTTGTGTTGCCTTTCATATCTAAGAATAATATTTTAAAATTGTTTTCTCTTAAAATGAGCCGTGGAGTAAATACTATAAAAAATGTTATTTTAAAAATAATTTGTTAACACAGGTTTACCAAATAAATTTTAAGTTTATACTTTTTTGTCTACATATTTTTAAAATTTCGGTTTAATGATAAAAATAAAGAGTAAAAAAATGATAGTAAAAAAAATTTAAACTTAGCTAAGAAAATTAATTTCGTGTTTAATAAAGTTTTTTTACTAGTATCCGCATTATAGATTTCTAAAAGAGATTGTAAACATTTAGTGCAGTTCGTATTCTGGAAAAATTTAAATGGTAAAAATGTTTATTTTTCTAATAAAGGATTTCAAAATTAAAACTTTTATAATAAACATGAGAGAAACGTCAAAATAAAAATGACCTTTAAAATTAAAAAGATTTTTTTTCGTATTTTTAAGTAGTTTCTCTTATCAATAAATTTGGGGTAAATAAAACAAAAATTTTTATAAATCCATTAATAACTTTTAGTTTTGTCAATGTCCGTACGTTGTGCGGGGAGAGAAACGGAGTTGGTTTAAAGGGCTAAGTATTACTGTCGGCTGAGCGAATGAAAGAAAAAAAACGAAAAAATTAGTTTAATTTTTTTATTTTTTACGCAAATAAATGCAAATCATAGATTAAAGAAAAAAAGAGAAATTCGATTAAAAAAAAAAGCTGCAAATGTTTGTAAATTTTTTGGTTAAAAGTGATTCAGTGATATGATAGCCACTCGAATAGACTCAATTAAATCATTTACTTATCGAATGAAAATATAAACTTTGAAATAAAAGATGTTAAAATATGCACACGTGACCTATAGAAAAAACCCTTTTTAGGGGAAATCAAAACTGTTCCCCACGAGTATTACTTTTTTGAATTACTAAAACCTAGTGTCTTAAAACTAGACCCCCCTTTTTGATCACTTTGTTGTAGCAAAAAAAAACTTATTTTGAATTTCCCTTCCATAATACGAGAATATTTGAAAATAACAATTAGTCTAAACAAATGTACCTTGTTTTAACTTTAAAAACCAAAGGGTAAATCGGTAAAAAAAATCATTAGAGTAACTAAAGTAATAAAATATAAATTTTTTTATAATTACAATGTTTTTTAATTATTCATTCTAATTGAGTGATTAAAATTTTAGTTTTTGTCATAACATTTTCTTTTGGATAAACATAGCCAAAAAATAACTAAAACCCCAATTTAATTATTTGAATTTTTACATTTTAGTAAACAAGTACTTGATTTTTTCGTTTCAGAGTTTATATCAAAACATCTTTTTACTATGTATCGACATATTACGTACATTAATAAAAAATAGGGATTTAAAGATATAACATGATTTTACACGGTTAAATTTCAGTTTTTCCGGGGCTTAAATATCTAATAAACGCGAAAATTTGTTAGCGATAAAATTTTATGAATAAAAATAAAATATTGGATATACACCATATATTAAATTTAAAAAGAAACTAATAAGTATTAGGTGTTTCTTATTTTTATGTGTTAGTTTATCAATCATTCACCTCAATGCCCCCATAAATTTGAATTTAATATAAGACTAAAAACCACAAAATTTAAATCAAACGTTTTTTTAAATTACCAACTAAAATTATTTTGGAAAAAAAAATAAGGATTATACAAATGAAACTTTTTATATCCCTTAGGAGTTTATAAAAAAGGCTTCAAATAATCTAAAATGTTTACATTTCGAGCTTTGTTCGGGTAAATAAAAATATACATAAATGAATGAAACATTTTTTTTTCTAAAAGAGGGGATTTTATACGTATTCAACTACTCTATAAAATTAGCAAAAACGTTTTAAATGTGAATAACTATTTTTAAAAGCAGGTTTTTTCCTATTTTGTAAAAAAATCAAACGGAAAAAACAAAAATTTTTTAAAATTATTCGTTAATAACACAAGTAAAATTGAATTTTACATAGTAAATTACATGTTCATAAAAAGGTTTTTTTGTAATGATTTTAAGAGTAAATTTTTATTTTGGTAAAATGACAAAACAATATGCCCAAATTCGTTACATAGAACTGGTTCAGTCCATTTAGAGATATACACTTATTTAAATTTATTTTGTAAAATCCTTATTGGTTGACTTCTTTTAGTTTAAAAAAATAAAAACATTTAGTCTAGAATATAAAACCCTTGAAAATATTAAAATTTTTTTTAAATGTACAAAAAATGTTCATTTGTAAAAATAGGATAAAAATTCTATACAACAATTATTTCATTTGACCAAATATTAAAATTAAATTTTCATAAACACTGAAAAGAAAATTTTTATTAGTAAAAATATTTGGAAATAAAAAAAATTATACGGATTGTTTTTTAAGAAAGATTTTCTTATTCTTTATTATTTACACATTTTTCACATTTTTTTATTTACAAATTTTGCCCTTGATCAGAACTTTAAACTTTGATTCTTCAACCCTTTCAGCTCGGCCCATTAGTCTGTTGTAGGTTTTTTCCCCCCCACACTCTTTAGCCCGTGTTTTAAATAATTTTAATAAATGGTATTGTGTTTTCTAACTTTGTTGCAAACGCCACAATCAGGCCCAAAAGCGCTTTTTTCTGTACGGCCCCTTTTAAAATTTTATATTTTCTACCCCCCTCGACCATTCCATTCTTTGAAGTTTTTCTTCACTCGGACTCCAGCTAGGTTTTGCAAATCTCAGCCAAACATGACCATCAGCAATTTGCACACATTGTCCCTGTGGGTGTAGTGTTTTACCCCGGATGCACTGGGTCAGAGTGTGATAAAGTGTCTGAAAAACCCTTTAGTAATTTGAAAATGTATTAAAAGAGTGGTGGGTGGATATAACAGATTTATTTTAAAAAAATGTTGTCAAAATCGAACGGTTATTGTATTTAAAGAAAATGTTTCACAAAACAGTTCACTCTTAACAAGTGTGTTTTTATATAACTAAGACTAGTTTTATATGTACAAACAAATTTTTTAAAAAATTAATAATACTGGTTTTTGAAGCTAAAAAAACACATATAATAAAATAATTTCGTTCAATTTATTATCATAATCCATATAAAGGGATTGTACTTTTGTTATTTTTTTATTATAAAAAAATTTAAAAACTTGAAAATAATCAACTCCATGAGTAATTAAAACGAATTCAGCCATATTTTGTTTTTATTATTTTTGCTTTTGTTAGAAAAATTTTTATTATTTTTTTCCAAAAAAATTGATATGATTTGTTTGAACGTTTTTTTAGTTGACAAGGTCATAATTGTAAAAAATTTTACATTGTGAAGCCCAAAAAAATTAATTTGAATGTGAAGGCAATTGAACATACAAAACATCCTTTTATCCAAATAATAATTTTAATTGTTTTCTAGTAAATACAAATGTACATAACTAGATTTTATTCGTATATTACATTCAAGATGTAGGATTTCATAAAGAACTTGGGGGATGGACATTTATTTTGTACCTTTTTTCGTTGTATTCTGTTATTTATATTAATATGAAAAGAACTGTAATTTAGATAATAATTTATGTCTCAAACACAGTGAAAAATTAGCATTGTATTTAAATAACACTCAAATAAAAAATGGAAAAAAAAATAATTACTTTCAAAGCTAATTCCCATCACTTGGTCTTATTAGAAATTTTAGTAAGAAACTTTTAAATAATTATATAAGTTTTTATTAACAAAACATATGTATATTTTAAATAGTTAGGCCGAGGATTAAAGGAGTGAGAAAGAACAAAAATAACCAAAGCCCTTCAAAAACAAATAGAGCAACTTATTGTAATGTATTACAAATAAAGTAACCAAAACCACAGTTAAATTAATGTTTGTCGTTTCGTAAAATAAATGGAATGGTAATTTGATTCATTGTTTTTTCTTTAAAAATATTTTTTCCCTGCCAAGGAAAATAAACAAATGTTTTAAAAAGAATGTATGTCTTTTTACAATAGGAATGTGTTGTTGGTAATATTTTAAAAAAAATACTATCACTTTAAAACTTTCAAAAGTTTATCCCCTCAACAAATTTTTAACATTACAGTTATGTTTCTGAATAATTAATTTAAGATAAAGAAAATTTATTGGAAAAGTTTCGTTAAATATGAAATAAATTACTAATATGCTTAATGTTTAAGGGTTGGGGTAAAGAAACATATTATCATAGTAAAATTTCTTTTTTCAAAAAATTTTAAAATAGAAAAAACAGTTTTTCTTTGAAAAAATACTATCTATTAAAATTTGCTTTATTCATTAAATTAACGACAAATACAATTTAAAACAAACGTTATAAACTCAAATTTTTCCTACTGTAAAAAGTTTAGTTTGAAATAAATGAATAATTACATTTAAATATTTGACTTTAAATTTTTTTCTATTTTAATCAAAAAAATATCCAAAGACAATAGAGTAGCTTCGGGAACTTTTTTGTGCAATTCTTTAAAAACGAATGTGCCATCACAAAAAAAGGGGGTTTTATTATAAGTATATGTAAATTTTTTAAAATTTTTTTTGTGAAAATTAAAGTTAAAAGGAAATCCAAAGTGTATCATGCTATAAAAAATCAATTTCAGCGTTTGGGCCTTTTTTCTTTATCTATGGTTATTTGACTTATTAGTACGGTCATTGTGCAAGATTAACATATTGCATTCGATGGTTATTAGAATCAATCGTATTTTTTTAACAATATTGGTTAGTTTCGTGTATATTTTATTTATACATATACGTAATTAAATCTTATAATTTTAGATTTCCTATTCTAATCAATATAGTATATATTGAAAATCCCGAATTTATTAATAAGTAGTGCATGAACATAAAGTAACATTTTATAATTTGCACCATTTTAAGAATTTTTTTGATCGATACTTAATTTCCTTTTCATTTCCTCTAATGATCATATAAACAGTAGAGTTTTTTATTTATTTCTAAACAAAAGCACATTACAGTCTTTACAAAAAAAATTTAATAAACTACCGCGTTTACAATACAACATTTAAAAAAATGATGAAAACCCTAAAACCATAAAAAAAAAGTTTAAAATATTTGGGTTTCCTGTTTAAAAATTAAATATTACAATAAAAATTATTAAAAAATCAGTTACTTAGTAATATAAGCCCCTTATATGTGTTGTGCACGTTCGAATTTTAAGAAGTTGCACTAAAAAGTTTCGTAAGCTACTCTATCTTCTTTGTGATTTCTTTGATTAAAATATAAAAATTTTAAAATCAATTTTTAAAGTAATTATTCATTAATTTAAACTAAAGTAGTTTACAGTGGACAAATTGAGTTTATAACGATTGTTTTAAAATTGTATTTTTGCGTATAATTTTAAGAATAAAGTATATTTTAGATAGTATTTATTTAAAATAACGGGGTTTTACATATTAATTTTTGAAAAAGAAAAATTTTTCTATGAGTAATAATGTTTTATTTTTCTCCAAGCCTTAAACATTAAGCATATTACGTAATTTATTTCTATGATTTAAACGAAAATTTTCTCAAAAAAGTTTTTTTATCTAAAAATTTAAATTTTTCAGAAAATAAATGTAATGTATAAAAAAATTTGTTGGAGGGGGATAAACATTTTAAAGTTTTAATGATAGTATTTATTTTTAAATATTAACAACAACAATTCCCATTTTAACATAGACATACATTCATTTAAAAAAAATATGTGTTATTTTCCTTGGCATGGAAAAATTATTTAAGAGAAAACAATGAAAGTGCAAAATTTCCATTTATTTTTTTTAAGCACGCAAAAAATTAATTTAAAATTGTGGTTTTTTGGGTTTCTTTATTTTTTAATACTTCAATAAGTGTGCTCTATTTTTTTTTGAACGGCATTGGGTTACTTTGTTCTTTCCTCACTGCCCCTTTAAACCCCGGCCAACTAGTTTAAAATAACATATGGTTTTTTAATACAAACGTTTAGAATTATTTTTAAAGTTTTTTCTATCAATTTAAAAAGACAAAGTGAGTGGGAATTATTTGAAAGTAACTTTTAGTTTTCATTCCATATTTTTATTTTAGTGTTTCTTAATATCAATGCTAATAATTCATGTGTTTGAGACATAAATTATTATCAAATTACAGTTTCTATTCCCCTATTAATATAAATAACATGAAACAAAGTAAATAGGTATCATAAAAAAAATGTCCTATACCCAAGTTATTATGTTAATCCTACATTTCTTGATTAAAAAAACAATATGAAGTCTATTATGTACTTTGTATTTCATAGGAAAACAAAGTATAAAGTTCATTATTTGGATGAAAGGGAGGTATTGTTGTTCAATTGCCTTCACTTCAAATTAATTTATTTGGCTTCACAAGTACAGTTTTACAAGTATGAGCCCTTTTCAACTAAAATTACGTTACAAAAAAAAACTATCAAGTTTTTTGGGAAAAAAAAAAAAAAAAAATTATGCTAAACTAAAGACAAAAATAATACAACTGTAATATGGCTGAGATTTATTTTAATTACAACATGGCAGTTGATTTTTTTTTCATAGTCTTTAATTTTTTTAATACTAAAAAACAAAAGTACACTTTCCCTTTTAAGGATTATGAGTAATGAAATTTAAAGAAATTATTTTCATTTATATGTGTATTTTTAGCTTTAAAAACCAGATTATTAAATTTTTTAAAAATTGTTTGTTAAAAAAGTAAACATAGTCTTGTTAATAATATCACATTGTTAAGAGTGAACTGTTTTGGTGAAACATTTCTTTAAAATACAAAAACCCTTCGATTTTGACAAAATTTTTTTAAATTGTTACTATCCACCCACCACTTTTCAAAAAAAAGTTTTCAAGTTACATAAAGGATTCTTCAGACACTTTTCACATCTGACCCAGATGCATCCGGGTAACACACATCACCCACAGGTACAATGTGTGCAAAATTTCTGATGGTCAGTTTTGAGCTGAGATTTTCAAACCTAGCTGGGGGTCAGAAGCTGAAAAAAAAATTAAAGAATGGCTGAATGGTCAGGGTGTAAAAAATATAAAATTTAAGGGGACCGTACAGAAACAGTGCTTGTGGTCCTGATTGTGGCGTTTGCAAAAGTTTTTAAAAACAGATACTCATTTTTTAAATTATTTGAAGCATGGGCCCCAAAGATGTGGGGAAGAACAAAACCCACAAAAGACTAATGGCCCAGCTGAAAGGAGTTGAAGAATACAAGTTCAAAAATTCGATCAAGGAAAATTTGTAAATAAAGAGTGAAAAATGGTAAAAAAATAAAAATAAAAATATCTTTCTTAACAAACAATCTCGTATAATGTTTTTTTTTACCCCCAAAAATTTTGACTATATAAATTATCTTTAAAAGTCGTTGAGAAAATTTAATTTTAATAGTTTGCCAAGTTGATTAATTGTTGTATATGAAATTTTTATCCGTTATTTTACAAAGACATTTTTTTTTTCATTTAAAAAAATATTTAAAATTTTTAAGGCTTGTATATTTAGCCCAAGTCGTTTTATTTTTGTAATCTAAAGAATAACCAAAAAAATTATACAAAATAAATTTAAATAAGTTATTCTCTAAATGGCTGAACCCGTTCTATGTAACGAGTTGGTCATATTTGTTTTGTATTTTACCCAAAAAAAATTATACTCTTTAAAAAAGTCAAAGCAAAAGACATTTTTGAACTTAAAAATAAATTTTTAACATTCAATTATATGTAGTTTTTAACGGAATAATTATAAAAATTGTTGTTTATCGTTTGATTTTTCTTTACAAAAAAGGAAAAAAACCTGCTTAAACATAGTGTCATTCACATTTAAATCGTTTCGTAGTTTTAATAGAGTGTTTAATACTATGAAAAAACCCCTTTGAGAAATAAAAAAAAGTTTATTCATTTTAAAGATATTTATTTACAGAACACTAAGCTCGGAAAATTTTAAAGCATTTAGACTTTTTTGAAGCTCTTTTGTATAACATCCTAATGGTGTATAAGAATGTATCTTTGTATAATACCTTATTTTTTTTTTCCTAAACTATTCAGTTGGTAATTTTAAAAAATCGTTTGATTTATACATTTTTTTGGTTTTGATGTCTTTATTAGTTCAATTATGGGGGCATTTAGGTGAATGATTGTATAAATAACTACAGTAAAAAAAATAGAACACCTAAAACTTATTTGTTTCTTTTTTAAATTTTAAAATATGTGTGTTTTTCCCTATTTTTGTTTTTTTCATATAATTTTATCGCTATACAAAATTTTCGCGTTTTGATATTTATAGCCCCGGAAAAAAGAAATTTAACCGTGTAAAATCATGTTATATCTTATAAATCCAGTATTTTATATTAATGATAGTATATGTACGATACATAGTAAAGAAGATGTTTTGATATAAAGCTCTGAAACGAATAATCATAGTACTTGTTTACTAAAATGTAAAAATTCAGAATAATTAACATTGGTGTTTTAGTTATTTATTGGCTATGTTTATCACACAGAAAATGTTCATGACAAAAACTAAAATTTTAATCACATCAAATTAGAATGAACGTAATTAAAAATCATTGTAATTATAAAGAAATTTATATTTTATTACTTGAGTTACTCATATATGATTTTTTGACCGATTTACTTAGGTTTCAAAGTTAATACAACTGGTACATTTAGTTTAGACTAATTGTTATACAAATATTCTCGTATTATGGAAGGAAAGTTCTATATATAGATTCTTTGTTTGCTATCAACAAAGTGATCAAAAAGGTGGGTCATAGTTATGACACTAGGTTTTAGTAAGTTCTAAAATGTAACTACTCGTGGTGAATCAGTTTTGCTTTCCCACTAAATGGGTTTTTACTATAGAGTCACAGTGTGCATATTTTATACATCTTTTAATGCAAAGTTTATATTTTCATTCGATAAGTAAGTGATTTAATTTGAGTCTATTCGAGTGCGCTATCATATCACTTGACATCACTTGAACCAGAAATTTACAATCATTTAGTCAGCTTACTTTTTAATCGATATTTCTCTTATTTTCATTTAATGCTATAGATTTGCATTTATTTGCGCTATACTAATAAGAAATTAAACTAATTTGTTCGTTTATCTTTCTTTCATTCTGCTCAGCCGACAGTAATACGTTAGTCTGTCAAGCCTGATACTCAGTTCTCTCCCCTGCACAACGTACGGACATTGACAAAACTATAATGTTATTAATGGATTCATAAAATTGTTGTTTTATTTACCCAATTCATTGATAAGAGAAACTATCTTTACAAAATACGAAAAATAATGCTTTTTAATTTAAAGTGTCATTTATATTTAGACGTTTCTCTCATGTTTATTATAATAGTTGTACATGTATGAAGATCCTTTATTTGAGAAATTAAACATTTTTATCCATTTAATATTTATCCAGATATACAGAACTGCAGGCTCTAATGTTTACAATCTCTTTAGAAATCTATAATGCGGATACTAGTAAAAATATCTTTATGAAAACACGAAATTAATTTACTTAGCTAAGTTTAATTTATTTTACTATCATTTTTATTACATCTTTATTTCTATCATTAAAAGTAGAAGGGGCCCGCGTTTAGCCCCGAGCTCTGATTGGTCCATTTTTTTGTGACGTCATCCAAGATGGCGGCGCCCATGTTTCCCGCCAAATTTCCTAACCTCACTTTTCCTAACCTAACCTAACCCATACATATTCGATTAACTTATATCAGATTACCTTAGTCGGACTATACCCATTCGATTATTTAGTCGATTATATCATTCGA
>JAQJVL010007082.1:0-25606 GCA_035578905.1 Stictocephala bisonia | reverse complement strand
CAAGTAGTATAATATGGGGTTTCTGACTCAAAGTGACGTCACGTCAGACCGCTACCGGGACAGGGTCAAAGGTCACCGCCTATCTGTTATCAGCCACGTGTTGACCTTGAGGTCAAGTTTACTATTGTTTACAACTGTTATCAGCCACGTGGTGACCTTGAAGGTCAGTTGTCCTAGGTCAGTGTTGTTTTGGCGTGACGTCACACCGTTTTCGCGCTCTTTTTTCTGACTTTACGCCTGTCGTCTGCTAGTATCAGCTGATGTGGTGCCATATGTGAAAGATGCACAAAAAAAATCTGTTTTTCTTAAAATGTACTAACTGTTTTTTCCACAGTGTTACCAACTCACACGATTAATTGCAGAAAAATATCTCAGTGCTGCCAACTCACACGATTTATTACATTATACTATAATAAATACATATACGATTATTAAAAATTATTTCTATATTAAATACAAACGCGTCGTTTTTTCGGTGTTACAGTAATATTAATTTAAATTCGTTATCCTTTTTTACGTTAACTATAATAAATACGAATACGATTATTAAAAATACAATCGCGTTAATAAATAAGTTAAAATATGTTCGTTAAGTATTAGGAGAACAGAACTTGGCAAGATCTCTGAAGTCGAGCGTTGGCGCGCTATCATATCGCTTGACCCTGGTGTCAGGCGGCGCGCGCTTTATCAGCCCGCTGGTGCACGACTTTTCTTGGCTACAATTACGGTTCCTCTTCACTTCTGCTAGCCTAATACTCTATTTATTTTAAAACATCTAAAATTGTTCACCTGAGCTAAACAAGGTATAATATGTTTAAATAAAATTAATTGAAGGATTGTTCTTAACCAGGCAACGTCTTTTTTTCCCTGATTTAATCCTATAAAGAGTATTTACATTATAGTACCTACATATAGTAGATGATATTCATATAATAATTAATATTTATATTTTTGAAAACTCTATGAAAAAAGACGTGTTTTAATTAAAGTGTAATTTTTCTTGTTACACAGTATTAATTTGAATAATATTTTGTATTTTATATAGTATTAATTTGTTCTGACCGTTTAACAAATAAACCAGAGGTGTTTTTTTCTTCATTCGTATTGTACTATAATAAATTCGTGTACTATAATAAGTGCATCGATTCATCAGTATGGTCAACCGATATTTATTCTTTGTTACGTTATGATATAATAGTTGTTATTGTGCTAGCCTGATACTTTGTTTTTCATTGCATGTTGTTCGTATTCCATATTTAAGTGGTTTTTTTCCATATATTTAGTAGATGTATAGAAAATAAAAAGCATATTATATTTTATTTAATAATTAATTTAGTATTTAAAAATCCTAAGGTAATATGCTATTCTATATTTTTGTAATGACATAAGTAACACAATATTTAAATTCTGTTATGGAATAAGTTATAGTAATATTTAATTAATTATTTAAAAATCGTAAGGAGAAAACTTCTAAAATCGTTCACCTGAGCTAAACAAGGTATCATATGTTTAAATAAAATTAATTGAAGGATTGTTCTTAACCAGTCAACGTCTTTTTTTCCCTGATTTAATCCTATAAAGAGTATTTACATTATAGTACCTACATATAGTAGATGATATTCATATAATAATTAATATTTATATTTTTGAAAACTCTATGAAAAAGGACAGGTTGTGCTTCAATTAACTAGTGTATTTTTCTTGTTACACAGTATTCAGTATTAATTTGAATAATAATAGTAATATTTTGTATTTTATATGATGTATTAATACTATATAAAATGTATTTTTCCAATAATTCCTATTTAATATATTATTAATTTGTTCAAACAAAATTGGTTTTTCTTTATATTATATCAAATGTACCAACTGTTTTTTCACAGTGTTGCTAACTCACACGATTATTTGCATAATACTATATAAAATACATATATGATTATTAAATTTTACTATAATTAATATAAAGTGTATACTAGTATTTTTTCTTGTTGTCAGTGTAGACAACTTATGCTTTCATTCGTAGTATACTATAATAAGTGCATCGATATTTATTCTTTGTCACGTTATAATACAATAATTGTTATGGCTGTAAATTTAAACAGATTAAAAAGGATTCTGGTTTTTCTGTTTGCATATTTTATTTCAATATTGCATGTATTTATACTATATGAAGTACATTGTTCATACTAAATCATTATTTTCGTTGTACTATAATAAATGTAATTAATTTTTATATACAAATCAGTTAGAATATCTTTGAAACAGCTTACACAGGTAGTTTTAAGTAATATTCAATAAAAATCTGCAAAGAGCGGCAACTTCATCTGTATCTCAACAACATCCAAAGTTTAATCAATTGGTAAATATTTGTAAGAATGTTTATTTTTTAATATATGTGGTAGTGAGACAGATATAAAAATTCATATAGTTTAATAAAAATCTGCAAAGAGCGGCAACTTCATCTGTATATGCATGTATCTCATCAACAACTAAAAGTTTAGTAAATATTTATAAGAATGTTTATTTTTAATATATACTCTATATGTGGTAGTAAGACAGATGATATAAAAATTCATATAGTTTAATAAAAATCTGCAAAGAGCGGCAACTTCATCTGTACATGCATGTATCTCAAACAACAACAACCAAAGTTAAATCAATTGGTAAATATTTGTAAGAATGTTTATTTTTAATATATGTGGTAGTGAGGCAGATATAAATTCATATAAAAATTCGTTTTAATTTCAACAAATATCACAAACACGTATTGAAATAATCGAACTTTCAAATAATTTTTAAAAAAAACTTGTGACCGATTCATCACGAATAATTTATTTAAGTAAGGTCAAGATAACTGCATTATTATATGTTTCGGTTTTAAATAAGATATATTAAACGTTTATTCGCAATAAAAAAGTTATACCTTGACAACTGATTTAATCATTAAATAAAAACTAAACTCATTGGCTCACTTAGAACGGGGGAAAAACCAATATAAAAATGGAATAATACAATATAGATGTTAAATTCAACATAAATTTCATTTCAGATATGTAAAATTATGAGTTAAGGAATTCAATTATTATTCCCTCACACGTTAGTTAAAACAATCGAATAATATTGAATTGCGAGCCATATTTAGACTCTATATAATATTACAATAGGTAACATTCGCTTTAAGATATCAAATAAAGTCCCTCTATTTACAAACTATCCCATTATTTTAACCTAATAACATAAATAATTACTTTATAGATGTAAATATTTATTATAAATTTACTACAAGACTTCAATAAGTTATATTCTACTTATGACAAGGGTATCAAAATAAAATTTGATACACATTTCATTTCAGACTTGTTAAACAAAACGTTATTCATCATTTGCATACTTAAGTCTTTTGTTGAGAAGATTTTTTTTATGTGAGTGTATAAATATACAATTGAAAAATAATAGTTTATTTTCTCTAATATATTACAATAGGCTATAGATGTGAAGTTCTCTATACATTTCATTTCAGATTTCCATTAGGATCTTACGCACAAGAGCCTTAAGTAAAATGTTAATCTAATATGTTAAACACATTTTAGCTTGCAGTTCTGTAAATATTAAATGGATAAAAATGTTTAATTTCTCCAAGAAAGGATCTTCATACATGTCTAAACTATTATAATATACCACGATTAAAATAAATGGCACATTAAGTTAAAAATATGTTTTTTCCTACATTGTAAAGATAATGAATTGAATAATACTTTCTCTTATTAATGAATTGAGTAAATAAAACAACAATGAATCCATTAATAACTGTATAGTGTATTAAATGTCGTATATTATGTTGATAATTTATATTAATACGAGCCTTTTCTTATAATTTCAACATAAATATTACAAACACGTATTGAAAAAAACCGAACTTTCAAATAACTTTAAAAAACTTGTGACTGATTCAACACGAATAATTTATTTTAGTAAGGTCAAGATAACTTCTTTATTATAGATTTCGATATTTTTTAAAAATAAGATATATTAAACGTTTATCGCAATTAAAAGTTATACATTGTTACTGATTTACTCATTAAATAAAAACTAAACTCATTGGCTCAATTTGAACGGAAAAAAACAATATAAAAATGGAATATAATACAATATAGATACATATGCCCTAAGTTTAAGATGAAACGTTTCTTGTATATGAAAAATCTATCCAAGTTCAATTTTGTCAGTGTCCGTATGTTGTGCAAGGGAGAGAACTAAGTATCAGACTTGTCAATTAGTTGAAAATCAGGCCAATAATACGTGTTTTTTATCCAACGTAAAGCTCTATGTTACCTTAGTTTTACTGGTTGCTAGACTTTTTATAATACAGTCAAACTCCGTTAGTAACAAGATTATATGGGTTATTCACACTCATCCTACTCATGTTATCATTTATATTCACCTTATAATACGTTCAATCTTGTGCTGCCTTCTCATATCTAAGAATAATACTTTATATTGTTTTCTCTTAAAATGAGCCGTGAGAGTAAATACTATAATAATTGTTATGTTTAAATAATTTGTATAACACAGGGTATACCAAATCAACCGTTTAAGTTTATACTTCTTTTGTCTACATATCTTTTATATTCGGTTTAATGATAGAAATAAATATGTAATAAAAATGATAGTAAAATAAATTAAACTTAGCTAAGTAAATGAATTTCGTGTTTTCATAAAGATATTTTTACTAGTATCCACATTATAGATTTCTAAAGAGATGGTAAACATTAGAGCCTGCAGTTCTGTATATCTGGATAAATATTAAATGGATAAAAATGTTTAATTTCTCAAATAAAGGATCTTCATACATGTACAACTATTATAATAAACATGAGAGAAACGTCTAAATATAAATGACACTTTAAATTAAAAAGCATTATTTTTCCTATTTTGTAAAGATAGTTTCTCTTATCAATGAATTGGGTAAATAAAACAACAATTTTATGAATCCATTAATAACATTATAGTTTTGTCAATGTCCGTATGTTGTGCAGGGGAGAGAACTGAGTATCAGGCTTGTCAAACTAACGTATTACTGTCGGCTGAGCAGAATGAAAGAAAGATAAACGAAAAAATTAGTTTAATTTCTTATTAGTATAGCGCAAATAAATGCAAATCTATAGCATAGCACACTCGAATAGACTCAAATTAAATCACTTACTTATCGAATGAAAATATAAACTTTGCATTAAAAGATGTATAAAATATGCACACTGTGGTCCTATAGTAAAAACCCATTTAGTGGGAAAGCAAAACTGATTCACCACGAGTAGTTACATTTTAGAACTTACTAAAACCTAGTGTCATAACTATGACCCACCTTTTTGATCACTTTGTTGATGGCAAACAAAGAATCTATATATAGAACATTCCTTCCATAATACGAGAATATTTGTATAACAATTAGTCTAAACTAAATGTACCAGTTGTATTAACTTTGAAACCTAAGTAAATCGGTCAAAAAATCATATATGAGTAACTCAAGTAATAAAATATAAATTTCTTTATAATTACAATGATTTTTAATTACGTTCATTCTAATTTGATTAAAATTTTAGTTTTTGTCATGAACATTTTCTGTGTGATAAACATAGCCAATAAATAAATAAAACACCAATGTTAATTATTCTGAATTTTTACATTTTAGTAAACAAGTACTATGATTAATCGTTTAAGAGCTTTATATCAAAACATCTTCTTTACTATGTATCGTACATATACGTATCATTAATATAAAATACGGATTTATAAGATATAACATGATTTTTACACGGTTAATTTCAGTATTTCCGAGGCTATAAATATCTAATAATCGCGCAAATATGTATAGCGAATAACAATTATATGAATAAACATAAAAATAATGGATATACACACATCTATTACATTTAAAAAAGATAACTAATAATTATCAAGGTGTTACTATATTTTTAATTAATTTATACAATCATTCACCTCAATGACCTCATAAATTTGACAAATATAAGACATCAAAACCACAAAAATGTATAAATCAAACGATTTATTTTAAATTACCAATTGATACCACTTCTTATATCACCATTAGGATGTTATACATAAGAGCTTCAAATAAAATGTAAGTCTAAAATGCTTTACATATTAGAGCTTAGAGTTCTGTAAATATAACTATACATTAAATGAACGAAACATTTTTTTATTTCTCAAAGAGGGGATCTTCATACGTATTCAACCACTCTATTAAAACTTAGCGAAACGATTTAAATGTGAATGACACTATGTTTAAGCAGGTTTTTTCCTATTTTGTAAAGATAATCAAACGGATAAAACAACAATTTTATAATTCCGTTAATAACTACTTAGTGAATTGAATGTTACATAGTATATTACTAGTTCATAAAATGGTCTTTTGCTTATGACTGATTTTAAGTGTATAATTTATTTTGGTAAACATGACAAAACAGATATGACCAACTTCGTTACATAGAACTGGTGTCAGTCCATTTAGAGATATACACTTATGTAAATTTTTTTGTATAATCCTTATTGCTTGACTTCTTTTTAGATTACAAAATAAAACTACTTAGTCTAGAATATACAAGCATTGAAAATATTAAATATTTTTTAAATGGACAAAAATTTTCATTTGCCAAATAACGGATATAAATTCATACACAACAATTATATCATACTTGAGCCAAACTATTAAAATTAAAGTTCATCAACGACTGTAAAGATAATTTATATAGTCAAATATTTGGGTAAATAAAACATTATACGAGACGTTCTATGCAAGAAAGATATTATTATTCTTTATTTATTTGCAAATGTTTCACATATTTATTTACAAATAATGTCCTTGCTCAGAATCTTTGAACTTATGATTCTTCAACTCCTTTCAGCTCGGCCATTAGTCTGTTGTAGAGTTCTTCCCCACACTCTTTAGGACCGATGCTTTCAAATAATTTAATAAATGAGTATTCGTGATTTCTAACTTTGTTGCAAACGTAACAATCAGAACCACAAGTAGCTGTTTCTCTATAGTCCCTCTTAAATTTTATATTTTCTACATCCTCGACCAGTTCAGCCATTCTTTGAAGTTTTTCTTCAGCTTCTGGACTCCAGCTAGTTTTTGCAAATCTCAGCTCAAACATGACCATCAGCAAGTTTGTATACATTGTACCTATAGAGGATAGTGTTGTTACCTGGAGTGTGATAAAGTGTCTATGTAACTTGAAAACTGTATTGAAAAAAGTGGCGGGTGGATGGTAACAGATTTATATATAAAAATGTTTTCAAAATCGAATGGTTATTGTATCTAAAAGATACTGTTTCATACAAAACAGTTCACTCTTAACAAGTGTTATATTATATGACTAACACATATGTTTACTATAGTACAAACAAATTTAATAAATTAATAATACTGATTTTTGAAGCTAAAAATACACATGTGAATGATAATGATTTACGTTAAATTTCAATACTCATAACACATATAAAAAGTCATGTGATATTTTTGTTATTTTTAGTATAATAAAAGTTAAAGAATATGAAACTAAATCAACTGCGATGATGCTATTAAAACGAATCTCAGCCATATTACAGTTGTATTGTTTTTTATGATAACTCTTTTTGACACTTTTTTCTTTAGTTGGCATACATTTTTATTTATTTTTTCCCCAAAAAACTTGATATGATTTGTTTGTAACGTGGTTACTTTTAGTTGACAGCCATTGTAAAACTGTAGATTGTGAAGCCCAATAAATGAATTTGAATGTGAAGTGCAGTTGAACATTCAGTACCTTCCCTTTCATCCAAATAATGAACTTTATACTTAAGGTAGCACTAAAAAACCATATACTGTACGAACAAAACTATACTTTGTCTAGCTATATAAATACAAATGTACATAAGTAGACTTTAATTTCGTATAATACATTTAAGTATGTAGGATTAACATGTTGAACTTGGGTACAGGGCATTTATTGTATTATACGATAGCTATTTATGTTGTATTCATGTTATTTATGAATTTAATGTGGAATTGAAACTGTAATTTAGATAATAATTTATTTATCAAACACAGTGAATGAAACAGCATTGATATTAAGTAACACCCAAATAATAATATGGAATGCAAACTATAAATTACTTTCAAAGCTAATTCCCATTCACTTTGTCTTATTAGAATTGATATTAAGAGGCATTAAAAATAATTCATATGACGTTTGTATAAATAAAAACCATATGTATATTTTAAACTAACCAGGCCGCCGTTCAAAGGTCAAATAGAGCATACTTATTGTAGTAATGTATTACAAATAAAGTAACCAAAACCACAATTGTTAAATGTAATGTTTGTCGTTGCCTTAAATAAATGAGAATGGTAATTTTGCATTTCATTGTTTTCTCTGAAATATATTTTTCCATGCCAACGAAAATAACACATATGTTTTAAATGTCTGTTACAATAGAAATGACAGTTTAATATAAATACAATAGAAATATAGTTTTAAACGTTCAACTGTTTATTCTCCTCCAACTAAATTTTTGTACTTTACAAGTTATGTGTTTTGAATAAGTAATTTATAGATAAAGAACATTTATTGAGAAAGTTTTTTTCGTTGAATCACATAAATAGAATTAAGTATAATTTATTACTGATATGTTTTATAATGCATAATTATATTAAGTATTAGACTTAAATTTTTACTATTTTAATCAAAGAATATCACAAAGACAGATAGAGTAGCTTACGGTGACTTTTTAGTGCAACTTCATTGAATTCGAACTGTGCACATACACATATAACGTGGCTTATACTGTATTACTAAGTATACTGTATAATTTATAATTTGTATTGTGAATATTTAATGTTAAACAGGAAATCTTATATTTTAAACTAATTTTTTTATAGGTTATTAGAGGAATACATCAATTATTTAAATTTTGAATTGTAAACGCGTAGTTTATTAAATTGTTTTGTAAAGACTGTAATGATACTTGCTATTGTTTAGAATATAATATAAAAAACTCTACTGTTTATAATGATCAGTTCAGAGGTAATTGTAAAGTGAAATGAAGTATCAGAGTCATACTAAATGTTATTAAATGGTTACTTTATGTGTCATGCACTATCTTATTAAAAAATTCAGAATTTGCAATAATATACTATAACGTATTGTTAATAAAACATGATTGGTTCTAATAACTAGCGTGAATGCAAATATAGTTAATCTTAGCACGATGACCCGTACTAATAAGTCAAGATAACCATAGATAAAGTAAGAGGCCAACGCTGAAATTGATTTGTTATAGAATGAGTACAAATTAGATTTCCTGTTTAACATTAAATATTCACAATACAAATTATAAATTATACAGTATACTTAGTAATACAGTATAAGCCCCGTTATATGTGTATGTGCACAGTTCGAATTCAATGAAGTTGCACTAAAAAGTCACCGTAAGCTACTCTATCTGTCTTTGTGATATTCTTTGATTAAAATAGTAAAAATTTAAGTCTAATACTTAATATAATTATGCATTATAAACATATCAGTAATAAATTATACTTAATTCTATTTATGTGATTCAACGAAAAAACTTTTCTCAATAAATGTTCTTTATCTATAAATTACTTATTCAAAAACACATAACTTGTAAAGTACAAAAATTTAGTTGGAGGAGAATAAACAGTTGAACGTTTAAAACTATATTTCTATTGTATTTATATTAAACTGTCATTTCTATTGTAACAGACATTTAAAACATATGTGTTATTTTCGTTGGCATGGAAAAATATATTTCAGAGAAAACAATGAAATGCAAAATTACCATTCTCATTTATTTAAGGCAACGACAAACATTACATTTAACAATTGTGGTTTTGGTTACTTTATTTGTAATACATTACTACAATAAGTATGCTCTATTTGACTTTGAACGGCGGCCTGGTTAGTTTAAAATATACATATGGTTTTTATTTATACAAACGTCATATGAATTATTTTTAATGCCTCTTAATATCAATTCTAATAAGACAAAGTGAATGGGAATTAGCTTTGAAAGTAATTTATAGTTTGCATTCCATATTATTATTTGGGTGTTACTTAATATCAATGCTGTTTCATTCACTGTGTTTGATAAATAAATTATTATCTAAATTACAGTTTCAATTCCACATTAAATTCATAAATAACATGAATACAACATAAATAGCTATCGTATAATACAATAAATGCCCTGTACCCAAGTTCAACATGTTAATCCTACATACTTAAATGTATTATACGAAATTAAAGTCTACTTATGTACATTTGTATTTATATAGCTAGACAAAGTATAGTTTTGTTCGTACAGTATATGGTTTTTTAGTGCTACCTTAAGTATAAAGTTCATTATTTGGATGAAAGGGAAGGTACTGAATGTTCAACTGCACTTCACATTCAAATTCATTTATTGGGCTTCACAATCTACAGTTTTACAATGGCTGTCAACTAAAAGTAACCACGTTACAAACAAATCATATCAAGTTTTTTGGGGAAAAAATAAATAAAAATGTATGCCAACTAAAGAAAAAGTGTCAAAAAGAGTTATCATAAAAAACAATACAACTGTAATATGGCTGAGATTCGTTTTAATAGCATCATCGCAGTTGATTTAGTTTCATATTCTTTAACTTTTATTATACTA
Organism: Stictocephala bisonia; assembly: GCA_035578905.1. NCBI lineage: Eukaryota > Metazoa > Arthropoda > Insecta > Hemiptera > Membracidae > Stictocephala > Stictocephala bisonia. Next base: position 14,887 of record JAQJVL010007082.1, on the reverse strand, counting down.
AAAATAACAAAAATATCACATGACTTTTTATATGTGTTATGAGTATTGAAATTTAACGTAAATCATTATCATTCACATGTGTATTTTTAGCTTCAAAAATCAGTATTATTAATTTATTAAATTTGTTTGTACTATAGTAAACATATGTGTTAGTCATATAATATAACACTTGTTAAGAGTGAACTGTTTTGTATGAAACAGTATCTTTTAGATACAATAACCATTCGATTTTGAAAACATTTTATATATAAATCTGTTACCATCCACCCGCCACTTTTTTCAATACAGTTTTCAAGTTACATAGACACTTTATCACACTCCAGGTAACAACACTATCCTCTATAGGTACAATGTATACAAACTTGCTGATGGTCATGTTTGAGCTGAGATTTGCAAAAACTAGCTGGAGTCCAGAAGCTGAAGAAAAACTTCAAAGAATGGCTGAACTGGTCGAGGATGTAGAAAATATAAAATTTAAGAGGGACTATAGAGAAACAGCTACTTGTGGTTCTGATTGTTACGTTTGCAACAAAGTTAGAAATCACGAATACTCATTTATTAAATTATTTGAAAGCATCGGTCCTAAAGAGTGTGGGGAAGAACTCTACAACAGACTAATGGCCGAGCTGAAAGGAGTTGAAGAATCATAAGTTCAAAGATTCTGAGCAAGGACATTATTTGTAAATAAATATGTGAAACATTTGCAAATAAATAAAGAATATTAATATCTTTCTTGCATAGAACGTCTCGTATAATGTTTTATTTACCCAAATATTTGACTATATAAATTATCTTTACAGTCGTTGATGAACTTTAATTTTAATAGTTTGGCTCAAGTATGATATAATTGTTGTGTATGAATTTATATCCGTTATTTGGCAAATGAAAATTTTTGTCCATTTAAAAAATATTTAATATTTTCAATGCTTGTATATTCTAGACTAAGTAGTTTTATTTTGTAATCTAAAAGAAGTCAAGCAATAAGGATTATACAAAAAAATTTACATAAGTGTATATCTCTAAATGGACTGACACCAGTTCTATGTAACGAAGTTGGTCATATCTGTTTTGTCATGTTTACCAAAATAAATTATACACTTAAAATCAGTCATAAGCAAAAGACCATTTTATGAACTAGTAATATACTATGTAACATTCAATTCACTAAGTAGTTATTAACGGAATTATAAAATTGTTGTTTTATCCGTTTGATTATCTTTACAAAATAGGAAAAAACCTGCTTAAACATAGTGTCATTCACATTTAAATCGTTTCGCTAAGTTTTAATAGAGTGGTTGAATACGTATGAAGATCCCCTCTTTGAGAAATAAAAAAATGTTTCGTTCATTTAATGTATAGTTATATTTACAGAACTCTAAGCTCTAATATGTAAAGCATTTTAGACTTACATTTTATTTGAAGCTCTTATGTATAACATCCTAATGGTGATATAAGAAGTGTATCAATTGGTAATTTAAAATAAATCGTTTGATTTATACATTTTTGTGGTTTTGATGTCTTATATTTGTTCAAATTTATGAGGTCATTGAGGTGAATGATTGTATAAATTAATTAAAAATATAGTAACACCTTGATAATTATTAGTTATCTTTTTTAAATGTAATAGATGTGTGTATATCCATTATTTTATGTTTATTCATATAATTGTTATCGCTATACAATTTGCGCGATTATTAGATATTTATAGCCTCGGAAATACTGAAAATTAACCGTGTAAAATCATGTTATATCTTATAAATCCAGTATTTTATATTAATGATACGTATATGTACGATACATAGTAAAGAAGATGTTTTGATATAAAGCTCTTAAACGATTAATCATAGTACTTGTTTACTAAAATGTAAAAATTCAGAATAATTAACATTGGTGTTTTATTTATTTATTGGCTATGTTTATCACACAGAAAATGTTCATGACAAAAACTAAAATTTTAATCAAATTAGAATGAACGTAATTAAAAATCATTGTAATTATAAAGAAATTTATATTTTATTACTTGAGTTACTCATATATGATTTTTTGACCGATTTACTTAGGTTTCAAAGTTAATACAACTGGTACATTTAGTTTAGACTAATTGTTATACAAATATTCTCGTATTATGGAAGGAATGTTCTATATATAGATTCTTTGTTTGCCATCAACAAAGTGATCAAAAAGGTGGGTCATAGTTATGACACTAGGTTTTAGTAAGTTCTAAAATGTAACTACTCGTGGTGAATCAGTTTTGCTTTCCCACTAAATGGGTTTTTACTATAGGACCACAGTGTGCATATTTTATACATCTTTTAATGCAAAGTTTATATTTTCATTCGATAAGTAAGTGATTTAATTTGAGTCTATTCGAGTGTGCTATGCTATAGATTTGCATTTATTTGCGCTATACTAATAAGAAATTAAACTAATTTTTTCGTTTATCTTTCTTTCGTTCTGCTCAGCCGACAGTAATACGTTAGTTTGACAAGCCTGATACTCAGTTCTCTCCCCTGCACAACATACGGACATTGACAAAACTATAATGTTATTAATGGATTCATAAAATTGTTGTTTTATTTACCCAATTCATTGATAAGAGAAACTATCTTTACAAAATAGGAAAAATAATGCTTTTTAATTTAAAGTGTCATTTATATTTAGACGTTTCTCTCATGTTTATTATAATAGTTGTACATGTATGAAGATCCTTTATTTGAGAAATTAAACATTTTTATCCATTTAATATTTATCCAGATATACAGAACTGCAGGCTCTAATGTTTACCATCTCTTTAGAAATCTATAATGCGGATACTAGTAAAAATATCTTTATGAAAACACGAAATTCATTTACTTAGCTAAGTTTAATTTATTTTACTATCATTTTTATTACATACTTATTTCTATCATTAAACCGAATATAAAAGATATGTAGACAAAAGAAGTATAAACTTAAACGGTTGATTTGGTATACCCTGTGTTATACAAATTATTTAAACATAACAATTATTATAGTATTTACTCTCACGGCTCATTTTAAGAGAAAACAATATAAAGTATTATTCTTAGATATGAGAAGGCAGCACAAGATTGAACGTATTATAAGGTGAATATAAATGATAACATGAGTAGGATGAGTGTGAATAACCCATATAATCTTGTTACTAACGGAGTTTGACTGTATTATAAAAAGTCTAGCAACCAGTAAAACTAAGGTAACATAGAGCTTTACGTTGGATAAAAAACACGTATTATTGGCCTGATTTTCAACTAATTGACAAGTCTGATACTTAGTTCTCTCCCTTGCACAACATACGGACACTGACAAAATTGAACTTGGATAGATTTTTCATATACAAGAAACGTTTCATCTTAAACTTAGGGCATATGTATCTATATTGTATTATATTCCATTTTTATATTGTTTTTTTCCGTTCAAATTGAGCCAATGAGTTTAGTTTTTATTTAATGAGTAAATCAGTAACAATGTATAACTTTTAATTGCGATAAACGTTTAATATATCTTATTTTTAAAAAATATCGAAATCTATAATAAAGAAGTTATCTTGACCTTACTAAAATAAATTATTCGTGTTGAATCAGTCACAAGTTTTTTAAAGTTATTTGAAAGTTCGGTTTTTTTCAATACGTGTTTGTAATATTTATGTTGAAATTATAAGAAAAGGCTCGTATTAATATAAATTATCAACATAATATACGACATTTAATACACTATACAGTTATTAATGGATTCATTGTTGTTTTATTTACTCAATTCATTAATAAGAGAAAGTATTATTCAATTCATTATCTTTACAATGTAGGAAAAAACATATTTTTAACTTAATGTGCCATTTATTTTAATCGTGGTATATTATAATAGTTTAGACATGTATGAAGATCCTTTCTTGGAGAAATTAAACATTTTTATCCATTTAATATTTACAGAACTGCAAGCTAAAATGTGTTTAACATATTAGATTAACATTTTACTTAAGGCTCTTGTGCGTAAGATCCTAATGGAAATCTGAAATGAAATGTATAGAGAACTTCACATCTATAGCCTATTGTAATATATTAGAGAAAATAAACTATTATTTTTCAATTGTATATTTATACACTCACATAAAAAAAATCTTCTCAACAAAAAGACTTAAGTATGCAAATGATGAATAACGTTTTGTTTAACAAGTCTGAAATGAAATGTGTATCAAATTTTATTTTGATACCCTTGTCATAAGTAGAATATAACTTATTGAAGTCTTGTAGTAAATTTATGTTATTAGGTTAAAATAATGGGATAGTTTGTAAATAGAGGGACTTTATTTGATATCTTAAAGCGAATGTTACCTATTGTAATATTATATAGAGTCTAAATATGGCTCGCAATTCAATATTATTCGATTGTTTTAACTAACGTGTGAGGGAATAATAATTGAATTCCTTAACTCATAATTTTACATATCTGAAATGAAATTTATGTTGAATTTAACATCTATATTGTATTATTCCATTTTTATATTGGTTTTTCCCCCGTTCTAAGTGAGCCAATGAGTTTAGTTTTTATTTAATGATTAAATCAGTGTCAAGGTATAACTTTTTATTGCGATAAACGTTTAATATATCTTATTTAAAACCGAAACATATAATAATGCAGTTATCTTGACCTTACTTAAATAAATTATTCGTGATGAATCGGTCACAAGTTTTTTTTAAAAATTATTTGAAAGTTCGATTTTTTCAATACGTGTTTGTGATATTTGTTGAAATTAAAACGAATTTTTATATGAATTTATATCTGCCTCACTACCACATATATTAAAAATAAACATTCTTACAAATATTTACCAATTGATTTAACTTTGGTTGTTGTTGTTTGAGATACATGCATGTACAGATGAAGTTGCCGCTCTTTGCAGATTTTTATTAAACTATATGAATTTTTATATCATCTGTCTTACTACCACATATAGAGTATATATTAAAAATAAACATTCTTATAAATATTTACTAAACTTTTAGTTGTTGATGAGATACATGCATGTACAGATGAAGTTGCCGCTCTTTGCAGATTTGTATTAAACTATATGAATTTTTATATCTGTCTCACTACCACATATATTAAAAAATAAACATTCTTACAAATATTTACCAATTGATTAAACTTTGGATGTTGTTGAGATACAGATGAAGTTGCCGCTCTTTGCAGATTTTTATTGAATATTACTTAAAACTACCTGTGTAAGCTGTTTCAAAGATATTCTAACTGATTTGTATATAAAAATTAATTACATTTATTATAGTACAACGAAAATAATGATTTAGTATGAACAATGTACTTCATATAGTATAAATACATGCAATATTGAAATAAAATATGCAAACAGAAAAACCAGAATCCTTTTTAATCTGTTTAAATTTACAGCCATAACAATTATTGTATTATAACGTGACAAAGAATAAATATCGATGCACTTATTATAGTATACTACGAATGAAAGCATAAGTTGTCTACACTGACAACAAGAAAAAATACTAGTATACACTTTATATTTATTATAGTAAAATTTAATAATCATATATGTATTTTATATAGTATTATGCAAATAATCGTGTGAGTTAGCAACACTGTGAAAAAACAGTTGGTACATTTGATATAATATAAGGAAAAACCGATTTTTTTGAACAAATTAATAATATATTAAATAGGAATTATTGGAAAAATACATTTTATATAGTATTAATACATCATATAAAATACAAAATATTACTATTATTATTCAAATTAATACTTAATACTGTGTAACAAGAAAAATACACTAGTTAATTGAAGCACAACCTGTCCTTTTTCATAGAGTTTCCAAAAATATAAATATTAATTATTATATGAATATCATCTACTATATGTAGGTACTATAATGTAAATACTCTTTATAGGATTAAATCAGGGAAAAAAAGACGTTGACTGGTTAAGAACAATCCTTCAATTAATTTTATTTAAACATATGATACCTTGTTTAGCTCAGGTGAACGATTTTAGAAGTCTTCTCCTTACGATTTTTAAATAATTAATTAAATATTACTATAACTTATTCCATAACAGAATTTAAATATTGTGTTACTTATGTCATTACAAAAATATAGAATAGTATATTACCTTAGGATTTTTAAATACAAAATTAATTATTAAATAAAATATAATATGCTTTTTATTTTCTATACATCTACTAAATATATGGAAAAAAACCACTTAAATATGGAATACGAACAACATGCAATGAAAAACAAAGTATCAGGCTAGCACAATAACAACTATTATATCATAACGTGACAAAGAATAAATATCGGTTGACCATACTGATGAATCGATGCACTTATTATAGTACACGAATTTATTATAGTACAATACGAATGAAGAAAAAAACACCTCTGGTTCATTTGTTAAACGGTCAGAACAAATTAATACTATATAAAATACAAAATATTATTCAAATTAATACTGTGTAACAAGAAAAATTACACTTTAATTAAAGCACGTCTTTTTTCATAGAGTTTTCGAAAATATAAATATTAATTATTATATGAATATTATCTACTATATGTATGAAAACTATAATTTAAATACTCTTTATAGAATTAAATCAGGGGAAAAAAGACGTTGACTGGTTAAGAACAATCCTTCAATTAATTTTATTTAAACATATTATACCTTATTTAGCTCAGGTGAACGAATTTAGAAGTTTTAAAATAAATAAAGTATTAGGCTAGCAGAAGTGAAGAGGAACCGTAATTGTAGCCAAGAAAAGTTGTGCACCAGCGGGCTGATAAAGCGCGCGCCGGCTGACACTAAGGTCAAGCGATATGATAGCGCGCCAACGCTCGACTTCAGAGATCTTGCCAAGTTCTGTTCTCCTAATACTTAACGAACATATTTTAACGTATTTATTAACGAGTTTGTATTTTTAATAATCGTATTCGTATTTATTATAGTTTAAACGTAAAAAAGGATTACGAATTTAAATTAAAATATTACTGTAACACCGAAAAAACGACGCGTTTGTATTTAATATAGAAATAATTTTTAATAATCGTATATGTATTTATTATAGTATAATGTAATAAATCGTGTGAGTTGGCAGCACTGAGATATTTTTCTGCAATTAATCGTGTGAGTTGGTAACACTGTGGAAAAAACAGTTAGTACATTTTAAGAAAAACAGATTTTTTGTGTGCATCTTTCACATATGGCACCACATCAGCTGATACTAGCAGACGACAGGCGTAACGTCAGAAAAAAGAGCGCGAAGATGGTGTGACGTCACACCAAAACAACACTGACCTAGGACAACTGACCTTCAAGGTCACCACGTGGCTGATAACAGTTGTAAACAATAGTAAACTTGACCTCAAGGTCAACACGTGGCTGATAACAGATTAGCGGTGACCTTTGACCCTGTCCTGGTAGCGGTCTGACGTGACGTCACTTTGGCTCAGAACTCCCATATTATACTACTCCGTTCACTTCCGAGAAGTTGAAACCTAACACTTACAAAATACAAAACAAAATCTACAAAATAAACGTAATTAACTGAATTATAAACTGAATTACTAAATACAAAACGTTATGTAATTGGCTAATAAAAATTTATAAGTTTTAAATGTCATCAGAAATATATAAAATGTTACTGAGTGTGAGATATGACATGTGATGACTTATGTTCTTATCAGAGTAAGGTTTATATATCAAAATCAACGTTATATAATTATTTTACCTATGCAGTACCGAACTCACAAAGCTATTCCGTTGCTAGGGAACCTATCGAGTGGCGAGGGACGTCTAACACCAGCTGTTTGTTATTATATTGAACTACGTTGGTGGTTTCATGAAACTTGATGAAGTGCATCGAAGTGCTAATTCTTACTTTACTCTACAAGATAATAAGGACTTTCACAACTTTGGCCTATGAACTAAGCAGCTCTACTAATATAAAACTAGTTTAATAAGCCTGAATATGTTATCATGGTTAAGCCATGAACGTTAAGGTCAGTAAGAGGTTATTTCAAATTGGCTTTTGGAGAAGTTTTGAACATATCGTATCACGCATATATTAAATTTGAATTAAATAAGGGTTTTAAAAGTTATATCAAGAACATTATTTCTATTAGATTGTGTATGGAACTTTTGCTTCATTATATAGGGCTTGCGTTTGGTAATAGCATCACTTTAAATACTACTCTGACATCTATTGCCTAAAATATCAAAATGTTAGTTAGAAATTAAAATTAGATCCATACAAACTGTTCAGTTACAAAACTAAACCAATATCCAAAAAAATCAAAAAACCAAATATATTGTCATCAGTTATTTTTAAAATGACTTTTTCTTTATAATTGAACATTCCGTTGTAAAATTTGAAAGTTTTTCTATCAGTTAGTATACCACAGTTTTATAAACCCCCTTTTCTTCTTAGACCTCAATGTTTAGTCGAACACGAATTTCTTAAATAAAAACAAATATATATTACTTATCTGTACTGTACATTAGTATTATGATCTAATAATTTGTAAAAAAAGTTTTATGGATGCTCGTACCTGATAATTATTGTAAAATTAAACTTTGTTTACTATAATTTCACTGTCCCATATTTTATGCTTTAGATACTTTATTGTTTATTGTAAAGTGTAATTACATTTAATTACAAAACAATTTTGTTTTTGAAATTTGTTAATGATGGAGTATCAGATGAGGGAGACAAAGGTAGTTGGACATTTGCCATCATTACGTCTGTGTATGGTTGTTGTGAAGTGTAGTGTGTATGTTTGTCTTGTCCCCGTGTTTTATCACCTTGGAGGGAACTTCGTAGACACTGCATTTGGATTGTATCATCCTCACTTCGTACCTGGGACGTCTAGACGCCATCGTCACTGCGGGTCGTAAGACTTCATCATTTTTGTAATATTTGATTATTGCATTGTTTTATTCATAATAATTGTTGTCTTTCCAGGTTAAAATGTAATCGTAATAGTAAAATGTATTTCTAATAGTAGTCTCAGTCCTTCCGAGTCATATATATATCATTTTTTGTGCATGTTGAATGTTATTTTAAATTAATAGTGTTTTTCAGGTACCATATATTTATTTTATTTTTGATTAGTTAATGTAATCTTATTTCAGTCTGATTTGAATATTAATTTAATTGTGTTTTAACATTTTTTCGTTGATATCGTGACATTGATAGCACCTAATTGGTTATATTAACTTAACCCTGTTAACATTTTTATATTTAGCAGAAGTTCATTTTGTTGTACCCTATTCTAGGATCTAGGTTAAAATGTAGATAATTATTAAAGTAGATAAGTTTATTAGTTTAAGAACGTAGTTTTATAACATGTTTGTGTAGATGTAATTTAGTTTTTATCACTTGAAAAAGGTTTGGGTTTTACCAAATCGAAATGTCGTGATTGGTAATTTTCACGTAATGATGGCAAATGTCCAACTACCTTTGTCTCCCTCATACAAAACAATATTCTTAGGTTAAAACCTATCTCAAAATCAAAGCTTATTTTTTATTTCTTAAAATAGTCTACTATAAAAACGCATATTGTATGACAATAATTACGTTAAGGTAGTCTTAATTTGATAGCCATAACTTTAATTTGGTAAATATACATTACTCACCACATTTCATATAAATAAACAACGGACAATCTGTGGTCGTAAGACCAACCATACTTTTAATAAATATACTTTTAATACTTTTAATAAATAACCATACTTTTTATAAATAAATTGATTATTTATTTAGTGAAAAGACTCCAATCATCAAGATATGGGTAAATATATGAGGTCCATTAGTTTATAAGAGCACGTGAAGTTATTGTTATTGATTAATTTGGATTTTTTTTAGTAGAAAAACTTAATAATAGTTCGTTTTCCTGGTCATATCCTCTGTTATTGTATTATTGAACGTCCAAAGACTGACAATCAGATCTTGGAACTCATCCAGCATTGATTCAGCTCTGTCAGCAGATCCAAATCAATAAATCTGTGTTTCCTGGCGAGAACAATCTGTAATTGTATTATATAACGTACAGGGATTGACAATCAGCTCTTGGAGCTCATCCAGCATAGATTCAGCTCTCTTAGAAGATCCAAAAATCCTGCAGTAAACATAATTAATATGTTACAGCCTATACCCTTATTTATAGCTAAATTGTAAAGGATCCTATAAAAAAGGATCCTACCAAGGTATCCTTTTTAATATCAACGTTTTTTAAACAATTAACCAGGGGTAATAAGGTATTGATTCAATTACTATATCTTTACTCTTTTACCTTAAGTTTGATTTATTGAATTTGTATTTTAATGAAAATTTCTATTAGTTTTTTTTTTTACCCACGATAAATAAGATTTAGATAACACATATATTTTAATTATAAGTTGTGATTTAACAATTATCCAAAAACGCTCAATTTATAAAACTATATATAATTTTATTTCATTTAATTCATTTACTTTTTATTAATTCAATTAATTTATAATTTAACTCAGAACTTTTAATTCATTTACACATCACTGTAAATTCAGTTTACTTTGTTGCAAACACTTTCTCTGTGGTTCGTTTATGAGAATAATATAAATTATTTATTTATTAAAATGAAATGTTTAAGAGCAACAAACAAATGGAAAGTAAATAAATTATGTATCTTCATATTGGTGTAGACTGACGTTTGTGAACATAATTTAGCTAAAGATGGAAGTTATGGGGATTATTAACTATATTTTTTATAATTATTTTGAAAATAAATATGAACTCACTTATTGGAAAAATAAAATTTTGAAGAGAACTCACTTATTGGATTTATGATATATAATAATAGAATAGAGATACTAACATGTTCCAAAAAACTTCATTAAACTTTACTGAGGCCTTTTGATAACCAATTTTTTATCTTCAAAAGCAACAAACAACTAACAAAATATAATTTGTAAATATTAAATAAAAATAACACTACAAAATAAATCATCTAATATAAAAAATATTAATAATTTAAGAAAGGGGAAAACTGGAGTAATTTTTATGTTCATTTATGTAATATGTTTCATAAGCATCAGGATAATTTGGTTTAGTGACTTCTTCTAATAAATTATTTTTTTTTGAAAATGATTGATTCATATTTTCTAAACAGTGTTTGCAATAGCTAATTTTTCTGGATGGTTATTTTAAAAATGTCTTATGTGTTTAATCTTGTTTTCAAATTTCGTTTAGTTTGACCAATATTCTTCCAAATATTAAAGATAAAATTAAAAATGAATATGAATTAGGAATATACGAAATTAAATGCAATGATTATAACACAAAATGTATTGTAAATATATGTACTGTGCATTTTGTACTTGTAATATATTTCTTTAAATTCGCATCATCTATTTATAAATCAACTTATTTCATACGATCTCATATATGTATAAATGTCGTAACTGTTTTAGTTATCAGTAAAAAAACACAGAACTCTTCATCCCTTGAAAGCTGCTTTGAATTTCATTAAGTGAGATCTCACAGATTGTTCTCCAGATTCCACAATTACTTGGGATTTGCTTTAGTTAAGACCTTATTAACTATTCAAGCACTAAATAATTCAATCTTAATTTTCAATCTCCTTCTGTTCTGTAAATTAAAAAAAAAATTAAATTACTATTGTACGTTACTTAGTACGCTACATACAGAATAAAGAAATAATTTTTACTATTGCAAAATTTAATATCCGAGAAAAAACGCAACGTAAACAAAAATATACAATTTTGAACGTCCAACCAACCCTTCACAACAATTTGTCTTTGCTTATAAAATAAATATAAAATATTTAATTCTACTGTACATGCCTACTTAATGAAGTCATACTGATTGATTGTGTATCCAAACAATTTGGTGATCTCGGTAGTTGAGTTCCTCTTACACTGATAAAAATTGGCAGCTAAAATGCTTCTTGACATAAAACACTAACCCGGTGAACTGGTGAATACGATTAATAATTAGGTAAACGTTTTGTAAAATTAACTTCAATACACAATTATCTAAATTATGACATTATCGGCATATATTTTTATCACAATTATCATACAGATATGAGTTTACAATGAGTGAAATAAGTTTAAATGAGCGAGCGTAGAACTGATACAAAGTAAGTTCGATTGTTGCTATTTAATAATAGAAAATAGGTAGGGCAAGATGAGGGATCCGAACCTCGTAGAATTGGTCTGATTTTCAGCTACTCACAAGTCTGATACTCAGTTCTCTATTCCCGGGAATATGCATGCTTTGGCCACCACTCGTCACGGACACCTCAAACTTTTCTTGCGTACCCATACTGATAGCAACCATTCTGCGGACACCATGTAGGTATTAAGAGGACTGAGAGCACACATACCACTTACAATATTCACAGAACTTAGCCAACAGATACCTTAATCACATGCCTATACCACTGGTACCATTACTTATTGTATACGCTGTATAAATAAATTAATATGATAAAATATATGAGTTAACTAAATTAAAAAAAATTATCATGCTCCATGATAAAAACAAATTTAAAGTAGCTAATTTAATGAGATTAAAAAGAAATTGTTACGACGTGTAGGTTCTGAATATCGCTGATTGTGCTGGATATGTTCCAAGACTAGATTGCTCAATGTTGGTTTTGGATAAAAGAACACACAATCTAAAAATTTCGCTTCTACACCCCCAGGATGATAGAATTCAATTATTATGTATGTCCCTCATGAATTTTTCAGTGAGGGCTAATTTATATGGTGGAGATATGACTAACATTAGAAGGAGTATCAGGAACCAAATTACATTTTTCGTCTTTATCACAACTAAAATTTGTAGAAATTCTTGATCTTCAAGAGATGACCGCGTCAATGGGATGGGGATTGAGTTTATTAAAATAAATAAAATTTTATAAATTGCTTCAATATAAAAGCTTGGTTTTGTGCATTAAATCATAATACATTATTTTTTAAATGTGTACTGTCTATTTTGTACTTAAATTCATCCTAGAGATCATAATGAGGAAGAAACTGAAAAAACAATAGACAAATTATCACTATATCTCTTATACAAGCTAAGTTGTGTAATTTCTAAGGTTAAAATTTGCCTTTCAGAAATCGATAAAAATCAGCTGTGTGAAGATTAGGTTGCAAAGACAGTACAGAGCCAGTAACTAAATTATGCTGATATAGTGGTTTGTAAAAATATATAAAATATGGTTATAGTAATATAAAAAAAATCCTCGATTAAGTGCTGAAAAGCCTAATGCTATTTACACATCTGAAAGAGAAAAATACGTCCTGAATTATGAGCTTAAAATACAAGCTGTTTATGATAAAAATTTGTAAAGCCTTAATTTTAGATTTTGAGTTCAGAATTTACAATAATATGGAATCAAAACATTCAAATTGATAATTTTTGGAAAAATAGTATTTTTTGTTTTTTTCCATTTTTGTAAGAGAGAGAACTACTCTTCTCCCTTCTTCCACTGTGTTATTCCATTTAATGTTATCATAGCAACTAACTAGGAAGACAGTAGGCCACGACAGTAGCACAGCTCCAAGCCCCAACCAATACGTCATTAACAGCGGTGGCCATTTTTGTTTTGTTTGTTTTATTACTACTAACGAATCAAGCTTATACCAATTGAGTTAAATAATTATTTTGTATAAGAGGTGGAATGAATTCCCTCCGCTGCTGACACCCCTGTATGCACTAAATATAACACGCATACTTTAAAAACACTACAGTGACAGAATATCATTAGAACTTTAGAAATATCTTTTTTTAAACATGTGATATTTTTCACACCATTCATTTAAGATCCCTTAAGTTTTAAAACGAGTCTAATCAAGATATTTTTCTTTTTCCTAGTCCGAGAAACTTCGTAGGGAACAATACACTTATTGGCTTGAATATACAGATGTACAAAGTCCTTCAGTTTATAGACGAAAGAGATCGTTTCAATATGAAACTGGTGGCTTGTAATGAAAGTACAAAATGCTCAGTTTTAAAAAATAGCTATCAGGACGGGGATCGGACGTTTGGCACACATTTTTGGACCTTCTGCCCATGGCAGTTTTGGCACAATCATTAGAGCGGAATAAGTAGGGTCAACTCGCCTGCTTGGAAAAGGCAGGATTGGCACAGTCGCTCGACCAGGTATACGCCATCGAACGAGGGAAAACGGGAATTGTATTATTCCCGTAAACTCTGCGTGGCAGTCATTTGCCCGTGATATAACAAATTTTTTAATTTAAACCTCACTAGGTTAGGTTAGGTTAGGTTAGGTTAGGTTAGGTTAGGTTAGGTTAGGTTAGATCATGATCTATTTGGGTAGCATCCGTGTTCCAATTGGGTAGCATCCGTGATCTACTTGGGTAGCAGCCGTGATCTACTCGGGTAGCATCCGTGATCTACCTGGGTAGCAGCTGTGATCTACCGCAGGTTAGGTTAGGTTAGGTTAGGTTAGATCATGATCTATTTGGGTAGCATCCGTGTTCCAATTGGGTAGCATCCGTGATCTACTTGGGTAGCAGCCGTGATCTACTCGGGTAGCTTCCGTGATCTACCTGGGTAGCAGCTGTGATCTACCGCAGGTTAGGTTAGGTTAGGTTAGGTTAGTTCCTTACTTCAATAAGCACCACAGCAGGGAATTTGCGGGGGCAAAAGAGTTCCCATTTTCCCGCATTCTGGCCACCTGGCTGCTACTACCTGGCCGGGCGGTGTGTGCCAATCGTGCCTTTCTGAAACTTACAGGTTGACCCTTCTTAATCCCCTCTAATGACTGTGCCAAACGTGCCATTCCAAATCGGCCAAAAATGTGTGCCAAAC
>JAQJVL010007081.1:0-25627 GCA_035578905.1 Stictocephala bisonia | reverse complement strand
GGAAAAAAACCCCCCAAACTAGCAAAACTCAGTGCGTTCAAACAACACCAAGTTCACATACTTAAAGCAGGATTTAAACGTAAATAGAGTGACTACATAACTAGACTGCACCGCAGAGAAAAGAAACAGAAGATGCTTTCTCATGGCCGCAGTGAACGTTTCAGTGGTAGTTATAAATAGATTGCAACTAATGTACATCCTTATGAATATGTAGTAATAATTACTACGTTTTTCCGTGAGGATTTGGGTGGGGGGGGGGGGATAAGGGAGGGACTGATAAGGTCAGTGGCGTATATATGGGGGGGGCGAGGGGGCCTCGCCCCCCCCCCCGAAATATACAAAAATAAATATTTGTTTATCCATAAATAAAAAAAACGTTAATCACATTTTTATTTGTTATTCATCGTGCATACCAGCTGCTATGGTGCTAACTGATTTCTAGTATAAAAAACGCAATTTGTTTAAATGAGTGCAGTTTAGTTCACTGCATGCCATCAGCGATTTCAGATCAATGCATTCGGGACGGCAAGTGGCAAGACAGAACTATTGATTGATTTACAGTAGTCAAAAGTGTAAAAATGTTATGATTTTGTTCAGAGCTGACATAATATTTAATATTACAAAATGTAAGTAAAATTTCTTTAACGTGTTATTGTTTTTATTTATTTTTTAGTCTTATTCTGATTTTCCCTAAATAAATATAAAAATAAAAAGATATAAATATAACTTTAAAAATAGTTAGGGCCTATAATTCATATCATGGGCGGGGATTGATATGTTTGAAAACTAAAACAATACACTCATCTTGGATCTTAATTTATTTTACAAACTGGAAGCTAGTCTGAATGTATTAATATTTCTAAACAATGATATCGGTGTAATTGTGTACATTATAAACATATATCATTTTAACTTAAAACATAATATTATCCCAATTTTGTAGGAGCTAGAATAGCGTAAAATGACATCTCCATGAGTTTACTTTTTGAAAAATTTCCCGGGGGGTACCCCCGGACCCCCCGGTAATGTGTCTTGGTAATACTTGCTTAACCAAAATCAGCCCCCCCCCCCGAAAAAAATGTGTATATACGCCACTGGATAAGGTGATGGCCCTGCATCATATGGAAAACTAGAGAAATAACTACTCGACATACATTTAGCGCACTATTTCTTTCTTCTCTGTTGTAGCGTATAATGTGCTAGGTAGTAATCTATCGAGTTTACCATACTTATGGAAAGGCCAGCACATTGTCAGTCTCTCCTTGTATTCCACCCAAATCCTCCAGAATAAAAGTAGTAATTATTACTGCAGATGGATAAAGATGTAGGTTAGTTTGTTGTAATGTACATGTAACTGTCACTGAGGCGTTCGCCGTGGGCACAAGAAAGCAACATCTGTTTCTTAGCAACATATGGAAATAACCGAATCTTTTGACATATAACTCAAAAGTATTTTTGTTCAATAAAAAAATTGGATTAATTTATGTGCCATGTTGTACGTCTACAAATTTTAATATAGGCCTGATATATAATTAATGTACATTTTTATCCATAGCAAATTTGATAGATGTCTTATTATCTATCAAACTTAGTACATTATAGCAACTTAGTGCATTATTATACAACGATAGCAAACTTCGTACATTATCTTATTTCGTAAGCAGTTTGTGATGAAATGCCAGAGTTTGTGATTAGATTTTCTGTATTTGATTTACAGTGTCAAACGCTAGTGAACGTCTATGAACACCGCATTATTTATACATTTAGCGATATGTTTATCGATTCGGTCGAAGGCGTTGTTGACGCTGGAACCATCGCCTCGGTGTTGGCAGTTCTGCGACCCACTCTAGTATGCCAAGGTCGAAGCGCGACTCTCTCGACCTCACCGCAGCTGTAAACATCTAGCCAAGCCTACTATAACCTGCTATTTGCTGTACAGTATTCCTATCCGAAAAGCAATAAATGATCGCCACAGCGTGGGACTACATCATCAGAAAAAAGCCATTGATGGCTTTCAGCTCTCGGTAGAAAAAGGAAAAATCATTGGGTAATTTTCCATTTTATAAAAAAAACCACAATCAGCCGGATTATACATTTATAAAGCCTTACTGGCTTAAATGTTTTCTCGGTAGAAGTTAGATATTATTTCACCCATCTCGGTTATTTTGTCATTCTAAGTTTTTTTTACTTCACTAATTCAAAAAAATTTACATAGATTTGAGTAGAATTTTTGTAATTTTGAATACTTAAAATTTTTTTTTAATTATTGTATAGTAATATACAAAATGTTATTAACATGAAGACATTTTTATTTTATAATTTATTGGCAAATAATTTAAAACTATAGTCTTCAATAGCTATTTATAGCTTTCCATTTTTTAAAGATCTCCCGTTAAGGCTCTAGGTTTTTGATAAAATTAAGTGCTCTATTTTTAACAATAGGTAATACAAGCTAACCCAGACAAACTGTAAGTACAAAACTTCATTATAAGACATAAATCTCATCCTGGACATTTATATTTTCTCTAAAATCAGTTATCAAAAGTGCCGACTCGTACAGACTATGCTTTAAACGTTAAAGTTTCCACATCATATTTTCGAAACCCTTTTACTTCTAAAATAACGCAAGTTTCACAATACTTATACATTTAAAACATTCCTAGTACATGTAGTACCAAGTTTATTATAGTATTCGCACCCAAAACAGCTTAAAAGTGTCGTGAGTGAACTTTTCAAATATTACTAAATACTTAGTCAAGATGGCGATTAAAATCTGAATCAACTCCATTTCTTCTTCATACGTCATCAACGTCACACAAGACCAGGCTGCCAACCTAAATCCATAAGAGCTAAAATTCCCACACACTACCAACTTAAATCTGTTCAATCTAAATTTCCCACACACTAAATACACACATCGATACTAAAACCTACAGAAATATAAGAGCTAGCAGTCAAGGAGGAAGTTCGTGCTGTCACGGTCTCCCCGTACTTCCAGTTTAGTTTACACATATCTACTGTACCTAACATTGTTTACCATGTTGAGTGATTCATTGTGTTCTGTTTGTAACAATCCACTACCACCGGATAATGACTTTGTGATTTGCTCAGTAAGTAAGTGTACACTTCACTATCATTGTGCTGGTATTACGGAAAAGACTTATAGGCTAAAGAACAGAGAACAACGTAACAAGTACAAGTGTGTGTTGTGTCGCAACAAGAACAGTGCAAGTCCTTCCGTTAAAAGTGACAGTGGGTCTGAACAGGATTATGTACTTTCTAAGAAAACTGCAGTAAGTAAGACAACAGAAAATGTTACCCTTGATGTTCTTTTTAAAAAATTATGTGACTTTGAAGCTACAGTAACAGAAAATTTGAAAAATATGGTAACTAAAACTCAATTCTCTAATGAAATAGACACTCTTACAACATCCGTTAATTTTTGCTCAGATAAAATCGATGATTTTACCAAAGAACTTGAACAAACAAATGCAAAAATCAAATCGTTAGAAGCATCCAACAGTCAATTAGTAGAGGAAAATAACTATCTAGAGAATAAACTTTCCTTGCTTACTGCGCAAGTTGAAGACCTGCAACAGTATAGCCGAAATTTAAATGTTCAGCTAAACGGGATTCCTGAGTCACAGGGTGAAAATATATTTGCATTAGTAAATAAATTATCAGTTGCTATTGATGAACCAATCACCCTCAACCACGACATACAGGCAGCGCACAGAATGGGGAAAGTTGGAACTCGACCAAGACCCATCATTGTGAGATTTTCAAACCGCCAAAAAAGAGATCAGGTTTTAGAGAAGAGCAAAAAAGTCAGACTAGCAACAACAGACTTTATGCAGAACGTTCCAGCAGCACCAGTGTTCGTAAATGAACATCTTACGCAGTACAACAAGAACTTGCTCTACGAGGCTAATCGCTACAAGACAGCCAGGATGGTCCAGTACGTGTGGGTGAAGGGAGCCAAGATATTCGCCAGGGAATCAGACAATACTCAGACCAGGAAGATCAGCAAGGTGTCTGACCTGGAGGAGTACTTCGGGCCCTTGAACACAGAGCAGCATCCACGGAACTGAAACTCTCCGCATCACACCGCCAATGTATATAGTATATAAATATAATTATTCTAGGTTATGAGTAGTTTTAAGAATAATCTATCTATATTTCATATAAATATACGTAGCTTACGCAAGCACTTTGACGAGCTTTTAGTTTTTTTATCAACTCAAAGTGAGATTATTCACATTATTGTTTTGTCGGAGGTGTGGATTACCTCTTCCGAAATCAGTAAATTTTCAATAACTGGTTATGATTTATTAATACAAGATAGATTAAGTAATGCGTCCGGGGGACTTGTAATATACGTCAATAGCTGTTTTAAGTATGAATATAATAATTTTCTTTATACGGATGCAGAGGGAATTTTATTAAAATTACAACTTCAAGTAAATCAAATCAAACAAAATTTAAACATTTTAGGGTTTTACAGGAATTGTAATTGCAGATTTCAGCAGTTTCATGATGAGGTTGAACAAATTTTACTGAATTTATCGGGACCTAGTATATTGCTTGGGGATTTAAATTATTGTATTTTGGAAAAAGATAATACAGCTGAAACGTTTTTGTCAATGCTTTCTTCACTGGGCTTTGTTTCTTATGTTAACGAGCCAACTAGGGGAGAAAGATGTTTGGATCATGTTTTTATAAGAGACTGTAATAAGTTAGTTTTTGATTGTAAATTGGAACATTTGGATTTAACGGATCATTCAGGTATTTTAATTAATTGTAAATCTGTAAATATTAATCCATATAAATATGAGTGTATAAGAACGGTAGATTATAATTTGTTAAGTAGAAGATTAGCAGCCCAAGACTGGTCAACTGTTAAAAACTCTTCTAATGTTAATACGTGCCTTTCAAATTTTTATAATATTTATAATTCTGCATTGGAGCAATCTTATTATATAAAACATTCTAATAGAAAAATCAGAAAACGAAATCCTTGGATTTCAAATTATCTAATTAAAAAAATAAATGAAAAAAATTATCTTTTTAAAATATTTAGAATTAATAAGGAGGATGCGGAATTAGAAGGAAGATATAAACAACTTTCTAGAGAGTGCAATTTGCTTGTAAAAAAGAAAAACTTAGTTATTATTCAAATAAAATTAAACAAAGTAATGGAAATTCTCGAGAATATTGGAAATAGTCAAATCCATTACACGAAAAGAAGTTCAACATTCTAAAGACTTTATTGTTGAAGGTAAACAAGTTTCGGTAGAGGGTAATGAGGGGCTCGTTGCAAATGCTTTCAACAAACACTTCACAGAAATGCCGAGTCATTTGATCAGTCAGGCATTCGGTTCGGACATGTTTGAACGACCAGAGATGGAGACCTTTGACCATGAGTGTGCAATTTCCGAAGTATCAGCAGTTGAACTAGTAAACATTATCTGGTCAATGAACAACAAAAGATCTGTTGGTCTGGACGGCATATCTATTCTAACTATTAAACGTAATCTCCCTACACTTTTGCCGTCTCTACTTCACATTATTAACTTGTCTATTACAACCGCAACATATCCTGATCTTCTAAAAACATCTCTTGTTGTGCCAATTTATAAAGCTGAGGATCCAAAATTTATTAACCATTACAGACCAATCTCTTTACAAAACAGCATATCAAAGATTCTAGAAAACTGTATAAAGGTACAACTTGTAAATTTTTTACTCATCATTGCCTATTTTCACCCCATCAATATGGCTTTATAAAAAATAAAAGCACAGATTTAGCACTAGAGAGACATATAACAGAAATTGTCAATAATGTCGATGAGCGGAAACCTACTTTGGCCGTTTATCTTGACTTTACTAAGGCGTTTGACCTCGTCGATCTGGACCTTTTAATATATAAATTAGAAAAATATGGAGTCCGAAACAACTCCTTAAGATGGTTCAAATCTTTTTTGTTCGGTAGAAATCAAATAGTGAGGATTAATGGGGTTTACAGTAAGACGTTACCTGTGAGGTTTGGAGTACCTCAGGGTGGAATTCTCGGACCAAACCTGTTTGTCATATTTTTGAATGATTTACTGTCTTTAAACCTAAACTCTAAAGTTTTTGCTTTTGCAGATGACAGTAGTTTAGTATGTTCTGCTAATAATTTTGAAATTTTAGAAAGCAAAATAAATAAAGATTTATTAAAAATTTCAAACTGGATTAATAAAAATAGACTTTTAATAAATACAAAGAAATCTAGCTCAATTATCTTTTCATACAAACCATCAACAGTGAGTAAATATAAAAACGAATTAAATATCAAATGCCACTCTCATGCTTGCATCTATGAGTGTACTTGTGTAAAAATAGATTTTAGTGAAAAAGTTAAATATTTAGGTATATTCATTGATTCTGATTTGAGGTGGCACTCTCATTTGGAATTTCTTGTAACAAAATTACGGAAAATCAACTATAGTCTCTACCATATGAGAGGTTTTTTGTACCCCCCTTGATTTACGTACATTGTACTTATCTTGGTTTGAATCCACCCTGAGGTATGGAATTGTACACTGGGGAGGTACTTTCAAAGATATTTTAAAACCACTAATTATAGTACAGAAACATGCCATTCGTACAGTTTGTAGCGTGGGAAAGTTTCATCCCTCTGCTGAACTTTTTAACTTTCTTAATGTCATGAATTTCAACCGTATTTACACATATTCAATTTTAATGTTTTGTCAAAAAATATAGTTCAATTTTTAATCATGTAAACGTTATTAAGTACACTAGGCATGTCAGTAATAAAATGTTGATTTTTCCTCTGTACAAAAAAGAAACTAGTAGAAACCAATGTTATTTTAAATGCACTTTAATATTTAATAAATTTAAAAAAAATCTTAATATTAATGAAAAAATTTCTAATTACAAGACAAAATTAAAAAAAAATACTTCAAACAATAGATTAGAAACCTTGTAAATGCTCATTGAATCATATTGTATTAATACATTGTTAGTATATTTATGGCATATGTTTAAATGTGTAATGTATATATTATGTTTCATGTTTTAGTTTAAAATAATTAACAGTGTTGTGTTTCCTTTATATTTTTGATGTAGAAATAGTGAAGTAAGACTGCTAGAAGACTAAGTTTAATTTTAAATGTATTCTTCAATTTCATTTAAGCCGAGCGTGCCTTGTGCACATGGCAAACTGTTTTATAAAAAACTTATTATGTGAATAAAGATTTTCTTATTCTTATTCTTATTCTTATTCTTGTTTGAGTTATTTTTCGTTAGGCATAGACACTTTAATGTACTGTATTTGTAGTCCTACTTAAACTGTAGGGGACGTATTTCCCGAACGAAATGTTTTTCTACCGTTTCTAAAGAACTGGTAAATGTGTTTTTAACTGCTCATACTTTTAAATCTAGTCTTGGAATTAAGTATGAGTTTACTGCAATTCATGTAATTTGTACAACAACACATATTTTAAAGTTAAACTGTTTTTAAAAAATCATGATAAAACCAACTATTGTGTTAAGAATTTATTTTTTTCTTCCAGTTGTAACTAAGGGTGTATTCTAAATAATAAACAATCGGGAGTTTATATTTAGTCACTTCTGTGAAAACAATTTTTATTTTGTTAACATTACAGAAGGAGTAACGCCACGGTGAGTTACGAGATGTTTTGTTCCGGATGTCAGTTGACATTTGTATAAAACTGCTGATTTTACTATCTCCCATATGCGTTAGCATAGAGAAAGTATTGTGATTTTTAATAAGTTGGTCTAAAAATTCATTTCAGGGCCTCCTGAACCCAACAAGTGTTTTTTTCGAAAAACATTTGTTATGTCTGTCCGTATGTGTGTATGTGCACTTCGCTGGAGACCAAACGGATGGATCAATTTTTATGAAATTTGGTATGTAGGTGTATTTAGCCAACATCACCAGACCATTTTTGAACTTTTAGTTTCTTTTATTTTTCTGGCCAAAAGTGTACAAAATGGGAATTTTCTCAATAACGGCTCTAACGATTTGATTAAATGTTCAGGAAAGATCTGAATTGCAATTTAAAATATTTTAGTAAAAATCGTATATCTCTAAATTGACTAGTTTTTTAGTTAAGTTAAAAAGCATATTTGGTAATCAAACTGGCAATTTTCAAAGTTTTGATTTATTAGTGTTTAATATGAGGGAAAGTTTGTGCAAATTCTTTGGAACCATTTATTTGTTTACTTTCTTTAGTTTTTCTTTGGAGTGCGTTGGTACAATTTTGAGTTCAAAGGTTGTTGTATGAATAATATTTAATTGGTTGATAAAAATAACATAATCCATTTTGATTTGGAATGGAATTACTTTTATAGATTGTATTACTATCATTATTTTATAACGAATACTGTTACATTTAAAAGGCTAAAAATATTGTTTTTAAAAAAGTTATTTTTTTTTTTAATAAGCTCGTTGCTTATTTCTTATTTAAATTCTTTTGTTCATTAAATACTTATTTAAAGCTTCTTTTCGTTCATTAAAATCTTATTTAAAAAGTTTCTTTTCGTTCATTAAATTTTTAAAAAGCTTTTTTTCTTTCATTAAATACTTTTTTAAAAGCTTCTTTTCTTTCATTAAATACTTTTTTAAAAAGCTTTTTTCGTTCTTTAAATACTTTTTAAAAAGTTCTTTTCGTTCATTAAATACTTATTTAAAGCTTCTTTTCGTTCATTAAATACTTTTTTAAAAGCTTCTTTTCGTTCATTAAATCTTTTTTTAAAGCTTTTTTTCGTTCATTAATACTTATTTAAAGTTTTTTTTCTTTCTTTAAATAATTTTTTAAAGCTTCTTTTCGTTCATTAAATACTTATTTAAAGCTTCTTTTCTTCTTTAAATACTTATTTAAAGTTTCTTTTCGTTATTTTAAATATTTAAATTTTAAAGCTTCAGGACCCAACTTACCAAAAACAATGAATATAAAGGACCCTTTATTTAAATCCCCGATTTAAAACTTCAGAGCCCCTACAGAAAGTCAGGAACTAGGAGGTTTAAAATTTTGCCCAATGACTACATATTTAGTTTTTAGTCGTAAACAAAAAAAA
The DNA here is from genome assembly GCA_035578905.1 of Stictocephala bisonia. Lineage (NCBI taxonomy): Eukaryota > Metazoa > Arthropoda > Insecta > Hemiptera > Membracidae > Stictocephala > Stictocephala bisonia. The sequence continues at coordinate 16,522 of JAQJVL010007081.1, read as the reverse complement.
ACCCTAACGCTTTATACTATCACGTTTCAGTTTTTTATCTGTACCTTTCTGTAATTTATTGATTGAATAGTGAATTTTTATGCATGTAAACCGTTTATGATCAAAATTTTTATTTACTGTTTATAGTTAAGCTTGCTGGGATGCAGTGTGTTCTTAGAATCCATTTAGAGTTTCGCCCAAGGCCCACTAAGCGCGCTCATGTCAAGTCGGAGGAGGGTTTAGTGAATCGGGAAAACCCCTTTTAATTCCAACAGAAAACTTACCGAAAACTTTTTGGTTTTAAAAATTTAAAATTTGGGCCTATAAATTGGGGTTTTTGTCTCATTTAAAAAAAAAAAAATTTTTTTAAAAAGTTTTTTTTTTTTTTCCCACTTTTTCCCGAGCGTAGGGGTGAATGGGAACACACATTAAACCTTTGAGTATACCTTTTCGTAAATTTTAAGGGAGAATAAAAACCCTAGTAATTGTAAGGCGTAAATCATAATTAATAATAAAATGATATATTTACATTTAAAAAAGATTGTTGTGGAAAAAAAAGCTTTTTTTACCTTTAAAATTGAATAAAAAAAAATAAAAAACTAAACCTGAAAAAAAAATATATTTTCTACTTTATTCCATTCAGTACAGGTTTAAAATTTTTTCATCTCGGTAATTTTTAAACTTATCTGTATCCTTTGAGTTATCAGGGGTTGTTTCCTCACTACATCTTCAAAGGGGAAAAGTTTCTTTTCCTTTTCAAAAAATTTCCCCGCGTTAGGCACTCTTTTTAGAAAACTCCGTGTTCATCATCATTGGATCTGGGGATGGACTTTGGTAACAACAAGTCTAAATGATTTTTTGTTTTTCCCTAAACTTTAACCACTACGAAGCATTTGGAGAAAACCATTTGGTATTTGGTTATCTTATATTTTAGGTGAAAATCTTCCTCTGATTCGTTGAAGTATTTTTGTCCATGTCACTATCTTTAATGGAGTAAAATTCTGATTTTTCTAATGAAGAAAAGTGACGTCTTTTGCCCCATTTTTTTTTTTCTTTATTTTGTATTGAGGGTTTTTTGTTGACTATGAGGGTCCCTCTTGGTTATAGGATGAGTCAATCTCTGCAGGCCCTTTTGAAATCTTTAACCTTAATACTTTTATATATTGTGCTTTTTAGGGCCGGATTTGTATTTTGGCGCCCCCAGGGCCCAAAAATTTCCCCTCCCTAGTCTTGGGTTAAAGTTCTTTCCTAAAAACCTTTTTACAACATTATTGAGGCCTTTTTTATTTCTTTAAAAACGACTCACGATGGAATTTTAAAACGTTGCAAATTTTTTTTAGAAATTTATTGGGTTCTCGTCTTTAAAAAAATATCACCACAAAAAACAAAAGATCGGTTTTAATAATTTGGTTTTGTTCAATTTAGCTTTTGGGGAAAAAAAATAAAGAAATTCTATAATTATTATTTATGTATAGGTTTAATATTATGAGACAGTTTAGACTCAGAAATACAGTTTACATGATGTATTTTGATAATGTATTCACTACTCCACAGAAAACCATTGTTTAATTAAAGATTTGTTTGTGTTTTTTTTAATGATTTTTAGAATCTCCCCCCCCCCCCATTGTGTATCCTACAGTAAATCTCCCCGGCTAGAAGAGCACATAAAGCAGTCATTACACAGACTTTGTCTACATGAGTGTTGTTTAACATGAATCTTCCTAAAATGTTACACAAGAACAGCGAAGTGTTACTCTCATACACATACAGTGGTATTGAACCACCCGCCCACCCATACACATACAGTGGTATTGACCCACCCGCCCACCCATACACGTACAGTGGTATTGACCCACCCGCCCACCCATACACGTACAGAGGTATTGACCCACCCGCCCACCCATACACGTACAGTGGTATTTTAGAAAATTGAAGGGAAAGCCGGAAAAACATCATTAATTTTGATATTTACTATTAAGGGAAGAACGATAGACGTTCAGTTCCGCGGAGGAATTTGAGATTATGTTAGCAGGAGAGAATGAATCAGAAGAATAAGCGCCAGCGCAACGAGGAATCACGGAGCAATCTGTAGTTATTTGGCGTCACTAAGAGGATCGCCATACGAGGAACATGGGATTTGCATAGGGATGGCAGTAGCAATACGATGCGTACCGCTCGACGACATCCCTACAGCGAGTTCTCCCGTGTTTGAGATCAATGTTGTAACGAAGTTGATGCATAATGTTTAAAAATAGTTTAACTTTAACAACAATTATTTCTTCCAATGAACTTAAAATCAGTACGCTTTATTAAGGCAGGTTTACACTGATGCTGCAAACCACGGTTGCAGACCGTTGTCGGCAGCAGAGTATAAAACACTTTGAAACCGTCTGCAATCTTTGGTTATTACAGACCGAATCGGTGTGTTGGCAACCAAAGGCGGTTGCAGAACTTGGTCGGCAACCGATGTTACAGTGGCAATTTCGGTCTGCAACCACTCCCCTCTACCACCCCCGGCTCCACAGTGGAAATGTTTATGACAGAGGTGCCGGTGGTACATTTAAGTTCTTCGTCTTGTACGCCCAGGAATGAAACGGAAAATTCTGTTTGAGTTTTAAAACCCTTTGTTGATAATTGGAACAATAGTGATTTTACCAACACTTTTATTGAATAGCTTTGAACTATTTACATCTGTACAGTACGAGTATTTTAATTTTGTTTACTTATATGCAGTTTTTCTGTTTAACTTACCTCATAAAGTTACCAATTGTTTTACTTAAACTTACATTTTTAATTTCTACGTTATTTTGATTTTTATTATTTCCAAACACCGAAACATTGATTGTTCCAGTCTGCAGAAACTGTCGGCCATGTTGGTTTTAATCCCATAAGAACAATGTTATTTTCGAACCGGACATGCGATCACGCGCATCCAAATCAAACAGTTGTATATTTTTATCGGATTTTTCCAAACAAATTGCATTTTATCAAGAACGAAATTGCACTGTATTGGGATTCGCCAATAATATTGTTGTTTTGGGATTAAAACCAACATGGCCGACAGCCTCTGCAAACTCTTAAATTCATTTAAAAGGTAATTATTTGATAAAAAATAATAAATTTACGCTCTCAATGGGTTTTCTCGAGTACTTTATTTAATTACTATATCACCAGTCTAAAGTCTTACCTTTATCCTTCCAAAAAAGATATAAAAGCCTCACAAACCTTGGCACTATCAGTGATATTGCGGATTTTGATATTTTAAATAAAACACACAAGCTGGTCACCACCAATAATAAAAGTCACCTCTAGCCAAAAACCTCAATTACTGCAAGCTAATTTTATGTCCAATATTAGCAATAAAAAACTAAAATCCCGCCTAAAATCGTTGATAGCTCGTTTGATTGCTTCAGGGTCGGCTTGCGTTTTCTTTGTTGCTGCAACTTTGATGTATTTCCTAGGCATATTGTTTAAAGTAGACCTTCCTGACACCATAACCTGAAACAAACCACAACACATATAATACGCAGTTATTATGGTACATATTTACTCAAAAACGACGTAAATACATTACTGTATGGACTGTTAAAATTTCTGGGATGAAAACGCTATTTTTCTTTCTTGTTCCAAATCACTCCGCAAATCTCAAATGTACGACGCAATAATACAAATCAAGATTTAACATGGTTTGTGTAACTTGAAGTGAAATTACATTACGCCAATTGTTTTACGCGGATGTAAAAAAAAAAAAATAATAAATATAATACTCCTTAGCTTACATATTTAATAGGTTTGTACTTACATGTAAAGTTATCGATATGTTGAAATTCGATGAATTTCTTCATGCAACTTTCATAATTTGCTGACAGGTTGTCAGTAACGCCAACCTCTTAACATTGTATTTCCCCATAAGTTGTATTAGCCAACTGACGAAATATTTGGGGGGAATAAATCCCACATGTATATTGTAGATTCACTAACAGTATAGGCCTACAATGATGACGTTTTGTTCCAATTCACCCCCACCGTTCCGAATCACCCCATTTACGGTAAATCGATACGGAATAATCTTGTACTTGTGGCTCTGACGTCATTAACTGGTCTTGTAGTTGACACTTCACCTGTGTTTTGGTATGTACAAGACAGCTTGTTTGTCTTGTACAAATTGGCTCTGAGCTGCCTGAATACACAATATTAGAATGTCCTTTGCCCACACTATACCTAAAGTCGTTTTGTGCCATATATTCTTCGTAACTTTTTATCCTGATTTTAATACTATATTAACATGATTGCTGTATCTTATTCTTCTTAAATATAAGTAATGCATTCGACAATATAGGACATGAACATATATTAAGGTCTTTACAAAAAATAGAAATTCCATTAAACATGCAAAATCTTACAATGTCCCTTATAAAAGACAATACAATTCAAATAAAAACAAATTCCAATAAAAGCAATTTTATAGAAGTTAAAAGATGAGTCGAGGAGTCCGCAAGGCTCATCCCTTTCACCATTACTATTCAATTTATCAATCAAATTTATTCTAAAAGAAATTACTGTCTACTGTCAAGCCAATAATAGAAAAATATGGTTATGAACTTGTTCCTGGATTAGATAAAATAACTACTTTGGCCTTTGCTGATGATATTGTTATTATATGAAGAATCCATGTCAATTTTAACAAATACAGTCGACAACTCTCTTAAATCAATTGGCCTTACAATTAACACAGAAAAATGTAAGGCATAAACATAGTTCATGGTAATTTAATTGAAAACTCACAAATATTATTTCAAAATAGTTACATATCTACAATTAATAAAAAAGATTCTATTAAATACCTAGGCATTGATTAAAATGATTAAATTAAAATGAATAAATAACCAATTATTCATAAATTAAAAAAATAATCTTGATACATTAATATCAACACTATTATTAAAATCTGATCAAAAGATGAGAATAATTAATCGATATATTTGGCCATCTCTTGTATATCCTTTACAATGTGCCCTACTAAATCAATTACCACTTTCATTTTTAGAAGATATTGATAAAATTATAAGAAGTTCAGTTAAAGAAATTATAGGACTACCTGGAGATTGTCCAAATGACATGCTCTATGCTCCATGCAATCTTAGAAGACTTGGCAGACTTAAAGACACGTGGGAAGCTTTTATCCAATATATGCGGAAAACTCCTCAAGGTCAATGAACTTCATTTCATTATAAATGACTTCAACCAGGAACAACTCTTTTGTTTAAAAAAAAACTTAATGTTTTGTCTGAATTTGAAGATATTCACAACCAAGATAAATTGTCTTCCCAAAAAATTAGATTACACCTCAGAGAACAATCATTTAATGACTGGTGAAAACTTCCTCTAAATGAAAAGGAATATAAATGTTCAAAGAAAATCCAAAATTTAACACTAAATTTGGACTAAGTATTTCTGAATTGACCAACCTATTAATGATTGGCCTTTTATTTGGAAGTAGAGGAACAATATCTAAATTCACCTCATCGTTGTTGAAAAATGACAACATATCAAATAATATAACAGAAAATATACTAATAGGAATGATAAAAGACTCTAATTATATTTTAAACCACTATTTATTTTACAAAACAAATTAACAAAATTATATTGTACTAGATCTTTATGGTCACCTCAAATGTGAGGCAGCTGTCAATTTATTATTTTAATAAATATGATTTTCTATCTTATTTTTTTTATAATTAACATGTACAGCACTGCAGTAGGCTATGCATATTGGAATTTAACAGTTTAAGAACTGTTGTTTAAATACGATCAGATTCTATTAAAAATACAGTTTTGTCAGACATTAATTCTCTTTGTTAATTTGGTGGCACTCGAGGTGCGACATGGACTACCTGTGTTAATCCCAGCGACCCAAAGGGCCATAAAACTGGCACTCGAGGTCGACCATGCCACCATCAGAGCCTGGCGAAGGGTTGCGGGGTTGTAGACGCGCGCTCTCTCTCTCTCTGTGTCCAAAAAATATATATATATATATTTTTTTTTTTTTTTTTTTTTTTTTTTTTTTTTTTTTTTTTTTGAATATATATGTTTGGAACTAAGCAACATTTTCTGTGAGGCTTTGAAACAACAAAATTGTTCGACTGTTGATTGATTTATTACGTGTATATTTTCAACCTAACCTAACCCACCCGCCCACCCATACACGTACGGTGGTACTAACCCACCCGCCCAACCTATACACGTACGGTGGTACTAACCCACCCGCCCACCTATGCACGTACGGTGGTACTAACCCACCCACCCACCTATACACGTACGGTGGTACTAACTCGCCATGTCGCACCTCGAGTGTTAGTTTTGGGTTCTCTTTCGCTGCATGTCGCACCTCGAGTGTCCAATTATGACCCTCAGGTAGTCCATGTCGCACCTCGGGTGCCCCCGTTAATTTGTTTACAGTACTGCATTGCTGGTAACTACGAAAAAAATTGAAATTTCTTTCAACTACGTTTTCTACATTTTTTCAAACATAGTTAGGCCTAATGTGGTGATTAAATAAATTATTACATAACGTCCTATATAACTTTCTATAACCTCATTTCTAAAACATAAGTCATATCGAAACCGTAAGGTTATATTTATATATTTATAGCCTAATTAGGTTTCTTCTCAGAAAAGCACTCGAGATTTATGGTACAGTATAATGATATTTTACTTAATCATTAAAATGACTAGATAAAAGGAAGCAACCTCAGTTGTTCGCTTCTTCAATTTAGTAGTTGTAATTTTTGCGGTCAACAAACACTCCATTATAAGAAACTCGCCTCTATGACCTTGCCAAAGGGGTGGAATTTCAAAACAATTTTGCCTTCGTATTCAAAATTAGAAATAAGAGTTTATTTCAATCTCACTAAGAGAATAAGAGAAACAGTTTCTAAGCTTCTATCAGGTAAAATTATCACTACGAACATAAATTATTACAAATTTTAAGAAGCAAACTGCTTAGACAAAAGTGTTATAGTTTCTAGGAAACAAAGAACATCCAGTCAGTTTTTTACCAGGTTTATTAATGTAAGGGAATATGGATATGTTTTGGCCGATTTTCAGTCAATAAAAAATTTTTAAATGAATGATAATTGTTTGAACTATTGTTCCGACAATTCAGTAGCAATTATTTCATAACATTAACAAACACATTTCATATTGATGGCGACTATACTCCAGTCGTTCTAACTTTACCTCTGAGGGGAGTACAACATGGCAACATTGTATATCTTGAGCACTTGGCTCCTTCTTGTCCCACGGTTTATGTGTTTTCTGTCTAGAAAAATCAAAACTAAGGCCTGATAGTTTTTATATGTTAAAATTGTCCGATTGACTTATTTTTTGATATTTGTAAATAGTAAAAAATTACTTTCCAGTTAAACAATTAAAGATTTTAATTCCCATTAAAAAATAATAAATTTGTTAGTTTATTATAGTAATAAAATAATAATAATAAATAATAAAAAATAATAAAATTGTAAAGTTAGAACGCCTGGACCATAGAGTACTTGCACAACCTAAGAGGCAGGTAGAGGCAATCAGCTGATAGCTTGTTATCTCTTTGCAGATGGCGTCGGAAAAGAACGGCGCTGTGTCGCGTATCCGGGCTTTGAAGATCACGGCGGTCGGTGACGGCATGGTGGGCAAGACATGCATGCTCATCACCTACACCATGCAGAAGTTCCCCACCGAGTACGTGCCTACTGTGTGAGTATGCCAATCACGGCCGTAGAGTAATGTTTATTGTAGTATAGACCTAGTAATAGTATGCACTGAAAGACATCCGGGGTTGAATATCACTGCAGTCGGTGACGGCTTGGTGGGCAAGACATGCATGCTCATCATCTACACCATGCAGAAGTTCCCCAACGAGTACGTGCCTACTGTGTGAGTATGCCAATCACGGCCGTAGAGTAATGTTTATTGTAGTATAGACCTAGTAATAGTATGCATTGAAAGACATCCGGGGTTGAATATCACGGCAGTCGGTGACGGCTTGGTGGACAAGACATGCATGCTCATCACATACACCATGCAGAAGTTCCCCACCGAGTACGTGCCTACTGTGTGAGTATGCCAATCACGGCCGTAGAGTAATGTTTATTGTAGTATAGGCCAACTCACAGCATACACTGCATGGTCCTTATTTGATAGTCATTTGATATGTAGCTATATACATATAGGCCTATATGTTTTATTACCTTAACCCTTTCAGTGCCGCGACATTTTTGGATGGATGTTTCAAAAGTGCCAGTCATTTTGCATATGGTGTATCCAAAAGTGCCAGAGCATTTTTACTTAATTTGCAAGGGTTTCGGAGAAATGCTCTAGCTCGCTTAGTTTTTAAGATAAAATAATAATTTATATACCAATGTAATGGAAAATAACTAAGAAATAACATGCATTATATAAATAAATAAAAGTGCATGCAAAAAATTTCAAAAAAATAAAAAACACTTACCAAAAAAAAAATTTTTTCAAAAATTTTTCACTTTGGTGGAATTTTTTCCATATTAAAAAAAATAGTTGAGAATTAATGTTTTATATTGTTTAATTCACAATTTAATTCTCTATTTGTAGGTAAAAATTCAGAGTTATTACTTCACTTACAACAAAATTATTGAATATTTACAAAAACTATACACTTCGACGTTTTTGGTACATTTTCTGTAATCAGTTTTTTCACTTGTATAGAAATCATCAAACACAATAAAGTCATAAAAAACACTAAATATATATTGAAAATTATAAACACTAAATAATATTTACAGTTAGCACTATCACTATTGTCATTTATTGACACGTCACTATCACTGTCAGTATCGTTCACAATTCTCTGTAAAGTTCTGTCACTCAATGGTGACCTTGATCGATTCATAATAATAAAATAATTAAATATATTACTTCTAAAGCACTACTTATAAACATAAAACAATTGCACATAACCACAACTCAATATACAATCCAAACAAGATAAATAAACAGCTGAGTGGGTCAACATTTGGCGGGAATGCAGTCGGCCAGCTGACGGCGGGAGACTTCGCGCCAGACTGTGGAAGTAAAACTGTTATAATAAAAGTTTATATTCGTTTTACTGACGTAAACTATTTTTTTTATAAAAGAACAGTTTATTATGAGTAGACTCATATGAAATATACGCAAAAATATGCATTTTCAAATTAATTACAAATTTATTTGTAAACGTCCGGCTTAACCGGACGTTTACACTTCTGTAACAACTAATGACGTCCGGCTTAACCAGACGTTTACACTTCTGTAACACCTATCAACGTCCGGTTTAAGAGGACGTCGGCACTGAAAGGGTTAAATTTCATTACACTTTTCATATCACATCTCTTTGCTCACCAACCACTACAAATTACCAGCGCTGACCTGCACAACTAGAAAATAACCAATTATTTATGACAAAAATAATTAAAGGCATCCAGTTTTTGAGGCTGCGAGTACTACCGTCTATAACAGGGGTCGGCAACTATTTTTGGGTGGGGTCCTGACATATTTAAAAATAAGTTTGGGGAGGTCCAGGAAAAAACTAGGCGAAACTTCGTTATCCATCGAGTAAGTCAAATTAACGCTCAAATCAATATTATTGATTATTGAATAAGGTATATAAGTTTGGGTTTTGACTATCATATAGGCCAATATATGTATATTTTATATATATATATATATATATATATATATATAATATATTATATATATATAAACTAATGTTCATAGAAGAGTAACAACTTGAGTAATAACAAATTAAAATATTCAAAACATTGTAATATTTGATTGCAAAAATTAACTAAAAACTTAACATAACCTAAATAAGTTGTGTCACGTTATGTTTTTAGTAATACAACTTAATAATTTAGTTTTAGTAACACTTAGTGACGTTATAAACTAAATCAGAGTGTCACTAAGTTTCCCCATATAGGGCTAGCTGGTGAATTATGCATTGCTAAGATAGTAGTTACACATTCTTTTCTTTGATTCGCTTTGCAAACCTCCTTTCTTTGCCGACCATAGCAGTTGGCAGAGACACTATTTTATCGTAACTAATGTTTTATTTTGTCATGAAGTCATCAACGGTCTGGAATAAATCTTCTCCACGAGTCTAGCCTTTAAATGGCAAGACTGCAAGCAATTCTTCCATTAATATTTTATTTTCAATATCAAATAATTTTTTAATTAGCATAATACGTGTTGGTACATATACAGCTCTGGTCTGAAGAAGGTGAGCGTTTTTCACCGAAATGGATCACCATAATATTTGTGCATTTTGTACTTATATTGTAATACATTTGTGTTATGTGACGTTTACTTGTACTGTTTCAATATCATAAAACATTTGTTCGTCGTCAACAATATCACATGATTCATCAAGTACTATGGCGTAGCAAGGCGTCTTTTGTAGAAGTTCTAGCTAACTCCTTTTATTGTCTCCAGCCAATATTTAGGTTCGTCTTGTATTGCTTTTAGCCGACGATGGAATACCTTGAAATGCGCCAACAACATCCTTTTATCTTCAAAACGTGCGGCGGCCACTTCTAGCATACATTCTTTTACTATCTCAGAGTCTGAAAATGGCTTCTGGTGTTTGTTGAGCGTCCAACATACATGCAAAGCTGCGTCTGCAGATTTTCCTTGCTCACACATAACTAGTATGGATGTACTTTTTTTGTAAAAAGCTAGATATTACGCGAGACTTTCTTGGCGAGCTTCACTTCCCTTAGGAAAATTTTGATGCAACTGTTAATGGGTCGTTTCATAATGCCTCTTTAAATTCGTATTTTTAATAAGAGCAATAGTTTTATTGCATATTAGGCAAACTGGAACAGCGCCAGGTCCATCAGGAAGCGTAAAACAATACTGTTCAGGTCATTTATATTTTCACTATCAACTTTTTGTAAAAAATTAAAATCAAGAGCGTCGACAATAATTACTAAATAATTTGTTGTACAGTACTAACGAGGCTGGCCAAGCTCGGCGATGGTGTTGCCAACTCAACGGTGACAATCAAACCTAGGAAAAGGCTTTTTAAAATCATATTTTATGTGATTGAGATATTAAAATATTTTTGACGGTCCAGTTTTTGACCTTCCGTGGTCCGCCTGTTGCCAACCGCTGATCTATAATATCACACCTGTACTTTGTGAAACACATACATTATAACCATATTAACAAATTATAAATTTAACCTATAAGACTCCTTGAAATCTTAGTGGAAGTACAGTTAAATTAAAATAGTGGTGAATGTAAATAAGCCATGTCACAACCTTTTTACACCAAACATTGGAAATTTCAAGGTAACGTTTTCAAAACTATGGCCATTCATAATGTAAAGCCTATTTCTCTTAAAAGAAGAAAAATTAAGTTTTATTACAAAGATAGCAAATTATAGATCCCTTTTAGTGTTGTTTAGTACTATTTTTATTAGTAATATTTAATTACAGTTTTTTCAATACACGTGTCCTTACTTCAAGAGTGCCAATGGCACAATACATTTGCAAGTAGATTTTCTTTACAATCTCAGTTAATATGTTTATCGTTTTTTCTACCATATCTATTTAAATACTCATTTATAAGTAGCCTACTAGTACAACAACAACCAATAACAGTTGTTATGTGTGATTGTGCAGGTTTGATAACTACTCTGACAATATAACGGTGGATGGTCAAGAGTACAATATGATCTTGTGGGACACCGCGGGTCAAGAGGACTACGAGAGACTTCGGCCCCTGTCTTACCCCAATGTAAGTTAACATAACAAATTTTTAATATGCAAAATGCAGTTTAAATTTGTATCCTAGATATTCATAAACAAATGTCTCAGTTGGTTGAACGTTGAAGAATAAAGCATTAATAGGTAACACATTAGTACTGTGCTTAAAAATATAGTTTTAAAAAGTATTGAGTGCTCTACCAGTTACTGCTTTGATCTACACTGGTTCAACTAACTAGGAAACGTTATATGAAGCTTAAAGTTGCACATTTAAGGCCGGTTTTCACATAGACATCGTGCTCCTACTGTATCGTGCTATGTTCAATCAAAAAATGGTCTATTGCATTTATTTTATATTGGAAAGCAGTTAGCGATTTTCACATGACCTGTCTTGCTCATGTCGTACTGTTTCCGATCGCCCGGTGGAGCGATTGGCAACAATGACCGGTAGACAGTCAGAGCACGGTAGGTCAGCGCTCGACTCCTGGCTTTCCCTAGTTCGGGTGTTTCCAACATCCTACGGAAATTTCCGATCGATTGAATTGTTCAAAAGGTTTTCCTTTTGTATTAATTTTTCTTAATTATATAATTTCAAAGTTAATATACATTAGGTATTTACAAATTAAAATTCCTTTGTTAATAGTATGGTGAATAGTTTGTTAAGTTCATTACAAAATAAATAGTTTAAGAACCCCTCCCAAAAAAAGAAAATCAAATAAAAAATTTTAAAAATATATAAAATGTACCAAAATAATTTGCCTACTACACTACCAGTGCTCACATGGCTAATGTAGTATGCATGCTTGTATAGACTACTACATTGCTCTCTTGTTAACACTGCTAGTGTAGTATGCACACGTGTACAGAACATTGCACCCGCGTTACACGGCTAATATAGTATACACACATGCATACTACACGAGTGTAATGTAGTAGCCTATACACATGTGCATAGTATACTGACCATGTGTGCATGGGTGCAGTGTGGTAGGCTTATCACTGCTTTGTTATTTGTATATTTCTTTTGGTCAGCTCTAAATCTTTTTTTCTTTATTTGTAGTGGGTTTAACTAACTATTCTGTCAACTTTATTTATTTCATGAGCTATAAAATTACAAAATAATTTAACCAACTATATACAAGCTTGTAAACTTTAAAATTTGTAAAAAAATTTGTACTATTCAGATAATTATATAAGTTTTAAACTGACACTACTTACATTAGGTACTAAAAACTACAAATTATTCATGTTTGCATCACTCAGCATAACCTCTGCTTGATATAGCTTCTGCAAAGGTATCTTCCCTTTGTCGGCAAAATATCGTCGAAATTTGTGCCTGATATTGATTGCATTGACACTCGAGTGGATTCCAACATGCGCAAGAGGTTCTAAGCCAGTGCCATTGTGGATATATTCTATTTCCATTAACTGTTCCTGCATTATCATTACGCATAAAGTTGTGAAGTACCACATACGCTTGAACTATTGCACCTGCGTTTTTAGGATACACTTGCCGTCTGTTGGTGTTTTAGGATACACTAAAATTCCAAATGTGTTTTCGACAACACGTCACAATCTGTAGTTGAAAAGTGCCTGGCTCCTTATAGTACCAGCTTTGCTGCGAGGGTACGGTCTCATCAGGTATGTCTTGAGGGGAAATGCCTCATTCGCAACTATTACAAAAGACATTGGTTCTACTCCAATCTCAAGTGGTTTTGAATTTGATATGTTCAATGTACCTGACTCAAGTTTCTATCCCAGAACTGAGTTTACCAAAATTCCATCGTCGCTTGCTTTCCCGTATCCTCCAATTTCTACAGCAATGAACCAGCAGTTGGCATCAACCCATGCAAGCAAAACAATACAGAATGTTCCTTTATAATTGTAAAAGAAACTCTCGCTGTTTGGTGGTTCTTGTATCACTATGTGCTTTCCATCCGAGGCACCAGTTCAGTTTGGAAAGCGCCACATTCTATGGAAGTCTTCAGAAATCGCAATCCAATCATCTTCATTGAGCTGTGGAAATTCATTTGGTGCCAACACCCTCCAAATTGTTTTACAGGTTGAACTTATGATAGCATGGACTGTCGTAGGCGGTATTCTGTATGAAAAGCTCAGTGATAATTGAATCTCCCGCAGCCAGATAACTGAAAAAGACAAGTCTATGTTAGTATTATTTAATAAGTGATGTAATAAACTTCAACTTGTTTTTACAGCTGTAGGTAAGCAGTTACTGTAACGTTAATGCAAGTCTGTCTTTTGCTGAAATACTTCTTCTCCACTTTGTGTTCTTTTTATTTAAACTGTCTCTACACTGAAGAAGTAGATTTTCGAACATCGGATGCTCATTCTGAAATATTTATAAACTTTTCAGGGTTGTCTCTTAGGGGCCGGCTATAAAATGTTTGAAACTCCCCATCCTCTTCTCTAGCTCGATACACAGGTTAACCCACCCATACACGTACAGTGGTATTTACCCACCCGCCCACCCATACACGTACAGTGGTATTGACCCACCCGCCCACCCATACACGTACAGTGGTATTTACCCACCCGCCCACCCATACACGTACAGTGGTATTGACCCACCCGCCCACCCATACACGTACAGTGGTATTGACCCACCCGCCCACCCATACACGTACAGTGGTATTTACCCACCCGCCCACCCATACACGTACAGTGGTATTTACCCACCCGCCACCCATACACGTACAGTGGTATTTACCCACCCGCCCACCCATACACGTACAGTGGTATAGGTTAGGACCACCATACGTGTATGGGTGGGCGGGTGGGTTAGTACCACCGTACGTGTATGGGTGGGCAGGTGGGTTAGATAATCTGTGGGCCTTTGTACCCCACCCCTATCTAGTGGTCAATGACATGTTAGTTCAACATCCACTTACTAATAACCCACCCGCCCACCCATACACGGCGTACATTGGTATTGACCCACCCACCCACCCATACACGTCGTCCAGTGGAATTGAACCCTATATCGTTTCGGCCGTTTCTTCTTATTTTTTCAACTAATGAGTAAACCGCACAAACAATAATAGCACTTAACGTGTATGGGTGGGCGGGTGGGTTAATACCACTGTACGTGTATGGGTGGGTCAATAGCACTGTACGTGTATGGGTGGGTCAATACTACTGTACATGTATGGGTGGGCGAAATGGGTCAATACCACTGTACGTGTATAGATGTGGTCTCACTGGTTTTTTGTACATTCAGTATACCGTACAAAAACTGACACCCGTAACGTCCTGATCCATTTCGGTGACTGAGTGAGTAGTGAGTTCTATATTCTTAGTGAGGGAAGACTGGAGAACGACAGGGGCACGGTAGGAGCACGACAGTAGCTGAGTCCCTACTGCTGAAAACGTGTGACATGGACACGGTGGGAGCACGGTACCCTATGTGAAAACCAGCCTTTAAACTGTCACTATTTTGTCGGCACTAGTGGTGCAATGCTGTATATAACACAGTTACTTGGGAATAAAGTCTTGTTGAGATTGTAGGTGATAGGATCTATGCTCAATCCTTTTAATACCAACAAGGCATCCGCTCAATGGTTGCCATCAGCGTGAACACTCTAAAGAAGTATTGGGTGTCCACGTTGGGAGGTAGTGAGAGTCCGGGTGTTGTGTAGGGTAGAGAACTGAGTGTTAGGCTGTTAGCTTGCTCAAATTCAGACCAATACTACATGGTTTGGATTCCACGTAAAGGTATAGGTCCCGTAGTTGCCTTTGCTATTGGGCTATTAAGAAATGGCTCTTTCTAAAGAACAGTTGACCTTATTTAGTAACAATGACTATACTAATTCATTTCCACTCATTCCCTCATATTCATCTATATCTTTTGGATCTTTGTCTTACAAATGAATAATGAATAATAGGTACAACATTTTGAGGTCAACTTTGTGGTGTTATGCTTTTCTAAAAAAGATCTTTTATTGTATGCATATTGATCCATGTTTTCATTTGATATTTTCTTCTTCTTCTTCAAAAATACATAGTTATAAAGTACATTTTTTATGTAGGGTAGTGCTGATGTGTTAAGTTTAATTTTTAATGTATTAAAAAATGAAATACCTTTACCAAACGTTTTGAACACCCATTATATAGTCCTTCGAACCTTTAGCTTTCCTAATGATGTATTTGGCATTTTCTCTATACTTGAGTTTTTCTGCAACCCAGCTTTGTAAAGGTGGTGAATGATATGCAAATGTGGGTCTAAAGCTAAGGTTTTAAGACCACGCCGGACCATTGCGTCCATGATTATTACGTCGATGAACTTGTTGCGGGAAGGCGATGACGCTTTCATTCGGCGTTGTGGCTTTTTGTACTGGTTTGTACCACTAGACCGAGAATGGACCTTTAATAATCATCAAGAGTTCACTATAAGTCATAACAATAATCGAACCATACATTTGAAATAGAAAAGCATTTTGGCCCAATGGTTGTAAAATTGCATTTCACTATAGGGCTGTTGACTTTCCAGCGATGGATTGGCAATTTGAGAAACTACCACCTTAACAGAAATGATCAATTGTGGAGTATCCTACTTGTCTGTTGGCAAACTAGGTTATGTAAGACTTATTTAACTAACTAACTGAGAAGACAGAGACAATCTTGGAATATATTCTTATCCATGTCTTGAATGAACAGTGAACTATCTTGACTATCACTATGGTTAATGACAATGATAGCTGGTATCTAAATGATAGTCCTAAAAAGTTGCTGATAACATAACAATG